>JAMZAV010008155.1:0-124883 GCA_024449915.1 Sweltsa coloradensis | reverse complement strand
GATTATGATGTGATTTGTTGTAATTATAAAATGGTTGGATGGAAGAGAAGGCCTAACAGGCCTTAATGCCGCCATCAATAAAGACGACAATCAATCAATCAATATAACAATATCAATCTTATTAATCACCTTATTTCTCTACAACATTCACCTAATTTTAATTAACCTTTATAAGTACAATAATCATTTTATTTCTTTTAACAATTCATCAATTGCATTCACATCTTGTACTCTCCAAGCCGACGTTGAGCTAGCCGAGGTAAGGATGGTAAGTGAAATGTCACACATATATTAAAACATACTTGCAAATTTACTAAAAGGTAACTAAAAATGTCGGTAGAACACAATAACTCTAATTTAAAAAATATATATTAATTAATTAATCATGATTTATAATTAATTAATTTTTAAAAGCTGAAAAATAAACTTAACGTTAAAAGCAAGGAATAAAATGGATCAAATCTCCTAAGTTACAAGCATAGGAATGATTACCGTCTACCTCGGCCGAGCCCTCCCGCGTACCGAGATGCCAGGTAGAGAACACAAGCAGTTGCTACTGTCACTTTCAGTCGTGCAGTTACACTTTGTGTTGTTGAGTTTAAGCATGTGCAAAGTAAGACGTTAGTTGTTTTTGTGTTGTGTTCTGATTAATTAATGCGTGATAATTTGTAAAATGGCAACAAGTGTTGTGCTTTTTAGTGTAGCAATGCTTGGAGTGAAGACGGAGACATTTCCATGCACGTCTTCCCTGACAAAACACGATTTCCCGATCTGTATAAACAGTGGCTCAACAAAATAAAACGCAAGAAATTTGTTCCGTCTAAAAATACACCTGTTTGTTCTGTGCATTTCAATAATGACGATTTTGAGTTATATTCTCGGCTGAAACCTGAAATTTGGGTTCGAAAACTATAAGGAAATTAAAACTTAACGCGGTTCCATCTATGCGATTAACTGGCACAAATGTGAACTTAGTGTCACACAGACAATCGACGTATCTAAAACAAAAACGTGTTCAAGATGCTATTGAAGGTCTGCAGGATCCTCAAGCATCCACATGTGGAACAGTCTCCTCAAAACAAAAGAAAGTGGAGCGTAGTAATAGTATTGTCTACGATGACACTGGCGCTGACAGTGAATGGCTAGATCTAAGCCAATGTTTAGAAATCTCCCATTCCTGCGAAATAGACATCCAATGCGAAATAGGAATAGAAACTTATCGCAGTGTTATCAACAACTACTCTACTGACTCTGAAAGTGAATCGCTACTAGACGATCCACGTGACCCGTCATATAAACCATTCAATGAAAGTGATGAAGACGCGCCGGTAAATGATAGCGATGATGATTATGACAGTGACGGAGAAATTGATGAGAATAATTGTAATGGAAACAATGCTTCAAATGTCTTTTTTTGTTTTTTGGCACTGTTTATTACAACTGTTTAACTTTTGCCATCGTTGCGGGAAACCTGTAGTTGACATGACGAAATCGATTCATGGAGCTATTTTGATTGTGACGACCACATGTCTCAACGGACATGTCAACTCTTGGATGTCTCAGTCAAAGATAGGGCAAATTCATGCAGGCTCAGTCAACATTGCTGCAGCAATTTACACATGTGGTCTGAGTTTGACCTCTTTTCAACGTTTTGCCAAAGCATTGAAATTGAGTTTCATGAGCAGAACAAGCTTTTATAAAATAATAAAAAAGCATGTGCGACCGGTTACAATAAACATGTGGCAAAAACAGAGAGATTATTATTATTATTATTATTATTATTATTATTATTATTATTATTATTATTATTATATTAATATTAGACGGTTTTCGGGACATTGTACCGCGTTATTAAGAGTGTAATAACACATACCTGTGTTATTGCGCGCTTGACGTTTCGCAGCCTACTGTGAGCCGCATTGTCCAAAGACTGAAGAGATTCCTGCTTTGCTCCTGGTTTGAGCCCTCGTTTTCATCCCATGTGTGCCTGCGGTGGAAGATGATATTGGCCACATTGCCTGTTGTGTGTGTGGGGTGGAGGGGGCGGGGGTGGCGCAACGATGGTCTGTCTGTCCGACTCTGGTTGCTGTTTTACAATTCCACTCTTCGTACGTTTCCAGTGTCGGACCCCAAGATGGACTTAATTTGAATCCATCTCCTCCATTGAAATTATTGTCGTTTTTTTCGGATTTCCACCGCCTCCGTGATGTATCTCGGCAAAAAGTTGGTATTGGAGTTGAGGACTCGTGTGTTATCAAACTGAATTTGGTGTCCTGGGTTTGAAATATTCTCCTGGCGTGTTAGCCAGCGCAGAGTTGTTTGAGTCGCCTTTCCTGCAGTGGGCCATGTGTTCGATTATTCTTGTTCTAATTGTTCGGCCCGTCTGTCCGATGTACACTTTACCACACTCACAGGGAACTTCGTACACTCCCGAGACCATTAGAGGAATATTGTCATGTATTAGGGTTGGGACCCTAACACATGTGTCTACTCAACCGGGAAGATGTCACAATCATGCATGACGTCAATTACTCGATCGCACCGGATGCTACCCAGGTCAACGGCTGAGGATTGTTCAACTTAGGAAGCGGCCTAGACCCTATCTCAGCGTTTACTCGGGCTATTTCTCAATAAACACGAGCGTGGATTGTTCCAAGCAATGACCTGGGTTCTGTCGTCGTCAGTTATTTCGTCATGTAATTAGGCGATCCAAAAGTTGGACTCTGATCGGGAATTAACCCATAGACACGGGCCTCTGTCTGACCGGAGGAGGAGAGGGGAACTAGAGACAGCGCTCGCGGATTGGCCGAGAGCGTACCACGTGGGGCAGGAGTGCATCACGGAGGACCGACTGGACAGCGTCACGGAAGACGGTCGGGGGAGTGGAAGAAGCGCCGTAATTGAAGGAGGTTGTCCGAATGTGTGCGTGATTAAGGAAGTCGAACTAGCGCGGTAATTGAAGAAGGTTGAGCCAATGTCTACGTGATCAAACGAGACGTGAGTGAGCGTGGAACCCCTATGGATTTAGCCATCTGAAGAGGCGAAGCCAGAAGACATCAGGAACCCTTCCAGGGACTACGAAGGAACCCTCGAACACCCATCCAGGATCCAGGACAGCCCAGCAGTCCACCATTCCACCCAGAGTCCAGGGGAACCAATCAGTAAGTCACTATGTCACTAAATAATCAGTCAGGCTTGTAATCATGGGGATAACTGAACCACGTTCCACCAAGGGTTAACGCAGGGACTATACCTAAGTAAGACAGAAATAGGTTTGTTTACTTATCTCAAATACAGATGCTCTCTTACGTTGAAACCATGGCTTGTCAATGTGTGAACCCCAATCCCAGAACACCCACCTAATACCCATCTAACATCGGTTCCGGTCAATGTTTTAGCTGTTAAGGCCTAAAGAGTTATCGCCACGCCCCCACTAAAACACTCATTTGGTGAACACCACCCTCAGCCAAAGGGCCTAACTAGCTAAGCATGACATGGTGGAGGTATCGCCGGATTATGTGCACTTTATGTACTGTGTACAAGTGGGTTTAAGGTGGGTTTTTGTGGGTTTTGATGGTTAGACGTTTGTAACGTGCGTAAGAAGCTGCGCAATAACGTGGGTTCTTGCTGGTTCTCACGTAGTGGGTGGTGGTATGTGGTGGTTGTGCTGTTATGTACCTGTGGTACATAGAACATAACATTCATATTTGTTGTTCTCAAGCGTCGGCTTGTGAAGCGTAGATGTTGCAACGCTGTAGCTGGAGCCGGCGTCAGGTTGCGAGCTAGCGAGGCTGTTGTTGACAAACTGCAGGTGTTTATCGCGTCTGGCGATAGCTGAGCTGTGCGATGTTAGTAGAATACTTTTTAGTGAGGGGGGGGGAGCTCGTACTCTGAATGAACGTTAAGCGTTGTATTGAAGTGTTCGATCGAGTGTTGAAATTACGTTTCGGTTTTACTGTCGTGCTTATTGTAAATGTGGTTGTTTCTCTTTTAGAATTATTAGATTTGTGGTTTTGTTGATGAGTGAGGAACCTAGTGACCGTGACTTCAGAGCTTGGTTGCGGCCCTTGAATGTTCCTAATAGGAGGGGGGTTAATCTGACGCCGCGGGAGAGGTGGACTGAGTATGTTGCTACTCGAAGGGCTCAGCAGGCAGAGTTATTAGTGGAGGAGGCTGGTCAGGTATCGTTGGTGGATGAGCAAGGGGGTAGTGGCTCTATTAGTGACGGTCCGATTAGTTCCGATAGTGGTAGCTCGGCTAGTTCACAGTCTACTAGGTACCGAACGGTGGATTCTCTTGCTGCTGTGGATAGTCAGGGTAGTCCACACTCCGCTGAGAATAGCCCTGTTAGTTCTCCTGCTACTGGAGGTGATTCGGTTGTTTCTCTTTCGGGGGTGGTGAGTCAGGGTACTCCGCACTCCGCTGAGGGGGGCCCCGTTAATTCTCTTGCTACTGGGGGTAGTCCAATCAACACGGATAGCATAGGGTCTCCCGCTGAAGGGGGTAGTCGTTATCCTCCTGTGCCTGTTGGAGGGTCATTTGGTGGTATTCCTCTGTGTTCTCCCGTTGGGGGAGGGGGCGGTGTTTGCCCATTTTCACCTTTTGGTGGGGGGAGCGGTCCTGGTCCTTTGTCACCGATTGGTGTAGCGGAGGTGGTAGATTCAGAGCAGTCCATCTTACCTGACGACGAGACAATGGTGGGGCTAATGCCTGAGAAGTTTGATGAGGATAGGGATGACGCTGAGAAATGGATAACGACTTATGACAGGGGGGCTGCTACGAATAAATGGGGGGATGACATGAAAGTGAGTAGTTTACTCTTGTTTCTGAAAGGTGCACAGTATGATTGGTATGTGTCTATGTCCAACCGTTATTTGTTGACGCCGGTTGATAGTGATTTGGGTCGTCCCGTGCTGGAGTGGTCTCAGGTTAAGGCCCATTTTGTTAAGACATTCGGGGTTAAGCAGAATAAGACGGGTCGTATGCTGAACATGACTCGTCGGTGTCAGCGAAAGAATGAGAACGCGACAAACTACGTGTTAGCCAAGGACGGCCTCTGTATGAAGTGCGATCCAAGGATGCCGATAGAAGAGAGGATAGAGTATATAGTAGAGGGTCTTCAACCGTCAGTAGCGGAGAAGTTGGGGCAGGCATCCCTGTACAAGACATTGGATGAGTTGACGGCGGAACTGGGTAGGTTGGGGAGTTTGCGCGAGAAAGCGTTACAATCTGAGGCGGGTGAGTTGGTGGCGGCTGTTCGGGTGGTGGTGGATGACAAGGTGGGGAACGCTGGGACCTCGGAGGTGGAAGGGTTGAGAGCTATGGTGAACACTTTGTCGTGTGATGTGAAGGAGATGAGGGATGGTCAGGCTAAGGGAATACAGAATCAGGGTGTCGATACTCGACAGACTCCGGGTTCGAGTCCGGGGCCTGGTGGTTTTCCTCAGCAGGGGGGCTTTCACTTCTATCCTCAATCACAGCAGGGGACTATGGGGCCTGTAAGTGCATTCCCTCAGACGATCTATCAACAGAGTCTGCCATCACAGCAGGGATCTATGGAATCAGTGGGTGCATTTCCTCAGACAGCCTATCAGCAGAATCCTCATTTACAACAGGGGTCTTTGGGGTCCGTTGCGGCTTTTCAGCAGGGGTCTTATCAACAGGGTCCTCAGATGCAGTCGTTAATGTATCCTATGACTAACATGGCTGGTGGGGCCCACTTGTCTGGTATGTCGGGTATGGTCGGTGTGCCTAGTATGCCTAATATGCCGGTGCAGCAGAATGGTTTTCAGGGGCAGACGGCGAGTTGGAATAGTCAGCCGGGATATCAGAGTGGTAGGGGCGGTTATTCTAGAGGTAATCGTCAGTCTAACCAGCAGTCATTCAGAGGACCGGTTGTTTGTTTTTTCTGTAGACAGGTAGGGCACATGCTCCGAGATTGTATGCGTTTGAAAGCTTTGCAGGACAGCGCAGGCATTAATAACATGCCGGTGGGAGGTGGCATGGTGGCTCAGCCATCAACGTCTAATGCTAATGGGGGAAACGCCTAAGGTTGTCGGATACGGAGGCTGATTCGATAACTAGGAGACAAGTCTCACATCTTGTTAGCAATGTTGAATTGTCGGGGGATTTAGAAAGTAAGGGAAAATCGAAGAGAATATGCTCCACGTGTGGTAAGGTAGGCCATGGTAGGTGGAGGTGCCGACTTCTTAGGAAGGCTACTTCTCATAGGAATCGATTTTTGAGGATGTTCCCCGATATTTTTAATGTTGTTATGCAGAATGGTGTTTTCGCGGAATCAAAGGTGATTAGTAAATCAAAGGCGTTGCAGAATCATGGTGGTGTGGATGTGAATATAGAGGGGGGGGTATCCCCCAATGGTGTTATTAGTGGTGAGTTAATTCACAGTGATTCGGAACGTGTTGTTGATGTAGTGGTCATTCCGAGTGGTGGTTCTTTGAAAATACCTGTTAGCTTACAGGGTGTTAACTTTCAAGCATTAGTGGATAGTGGAGCTGGGATGTCGTGTGTTCGAGCCGGCTTAGTTCCCCACGTGGAGTGTAAGCCCGTGGCTGGCCTGTTGTTGAAAGCTGCTAACAACTCGATGTTGAGGGTGGTCGGGAAAGCGTGTAATTTAGAGATGATAATTAAGGGATGTATATTTATTGTTGATTTAATTGTTGTGGATGGTCTTTCAGTTGATTGCCTTTTTGGTACAGACTTCTGCGTGAACAATGGAGTAATAATAGATTACAGGAATAGCCTGGTGAAATGTGTTCACCGAGTGAGAGGTAAGCATTTCCTTTGGTGACGAGCACATGGGAATGTGCGGAATCACGTCGGGCAGAATGTAGTTCATGGGGGTACCGGGTTCGATCAACGGGCGATTGCTCTTAGGTCTGTTCACAATGTACTAAGTGAACAATGGGTCTGTGGTGAACATATGGATGTATATAATATTAGGAATAGTAATTATAATAATGATGACGATGATGAGGGTGTAGTTATTGTGGATGTTAGCGAACAGTATGTGGAGAGTGTTCGTGCTGATGTTAACAGTGTAAATAGTTGTAGAGATGTTGTTCCCTTTGTTCGTGATAAGGGTGAACGCAAATTAGAAAATGTTGAGCTTATTGTAAATGATTGTAGGGAGGTTGTTCGCTTTGTTCACAATGGTGACGTTCGTAAGGTGGCTTGTGCATGTGTTGTTCTCAATACGTGTGACAAAGGTGGAGAAGGGGTAAAGGGTGTACAAGCGATTCAGGGGATTGTTCACGGTGAAACTGGCGAACGAGGGATTGTTCACGCACCTGTTGGTGAACACGCTGTGATCGTTCAAGACTCTGTTCCCGTGTGTGTAGGAACGTATGATATAGTTAACGGAAGGGTTGTTCTCTTGAGTGGCTTGCTTTCGGGTGAACAACACAGCGGTGGATCATCCTCCGGCAGCAAATCCAGTGGCGGACGGCATTATGGTGAACAACACAGCGGTGGATCATCCTCCGGTGACAAATCCAGTGGCGGACCACATCACAGAGACCAGTTCAGTGGTGGACATCTCGGCGACCAGTCCAGTGGCAAGTTAGCTTCCAGCACTCGTTCCAGCACTGGCGATTCTAATGTCGGGGATAGTAACGGCGAACGGGATCACCTACAGCCTTCCGCGATCGAACAATGCAGTGCCGAACCTAGCTCGAGTGAACAATGCAGTGTCGTACCTAGTACAAGTGAACAATGCAGTGCCGAACCTAGCACGAGTAATCAATGCAGCGCCGAACCTAGTTCGAGTGAACAGGGCAGTAGAGATCTTCATTCGGGTGTACAACCCAGTATTAAGAGATTCGGGATACAAGATAAGCTGCATTGGTATCGGTTGTTAAGTCAAAGAGTCCAGCAGAAGGGCGAAAGTGCACTAAGCTATGTTTATGCTAAGATTGAACTGTGTGATAGGGTAGGCTTGGTGTGGGGTGAAGAAAGAGCTAGGTGGTGTTTGAAAGGCTTTTTGCCAGAGTTCCAACTGTTCCTGGGGCATAAATCGTTTATGGATGAAAAGGAGTTGTTGGATACAGTGCGGCCGTTGGAGAAGATTGTGAACAAATCAGTTATTCAGTTGGTTTGGAGGATGGGAAATTTAAAGGAAGAATTTAAAAATCTAGGCAGTGACAATCATGGTCAAAATGCAATATACAGTATGTAGCGTATATATATTGGTGTAAATAATTTATATCGTAGGACGTGCACGGACGCATAGCACCAAGGGACGAAGAGCGTACGGACGTGTGTGAATAATCAGTGCTTGTAATGTAGTTCCAACAAGTGTGGAATCAACGGAAGCCGAGCGCGAGCAGTGAGCATCTCAGTAATTCTCATGCGTGGAGCGTGAGTGTTCTACCGACGGTGCGCTACTAGCCGGAGCGGCTGGCCGGCGGCCGCCTGCAAGGGTCCGGGTGCCGTGAGCGCTCGGTGGAAATATGCGCGAGCTTGAAACTACGGTGAGGCGAACGCGCGAGCTGGCGACAGCAGACAGACAGACAGACAAAAGTTCAGTCTGAGGGATGAGCGGACGGACGAGCGGAGCGGGCCGTGAGCGACGCGCCTAGTACCAGGACTCGCGTCTTGAGCTTGACAAACACAGGGTGTTTCGAAGAAATGCGAGTGTGACGTCTCAAGTGCTTTTGGAAAAAAAATGATGACATAAAACAGGGATTGGTCATATGTTTTACGTGGTTTCCAGGCTAAAGTAGATTACGCTTTACAAGGGTGGTTGAATGCCATGTGGAGGCTAGTCTCGCCATTTAAGATGTGTGACCTATCGTTTTGTTTAGAGTCATAATTATTATTATATATTTATGTAAGAAAGAAAATATAAAAAAAAAAAAAAAAAAAAAAAAAAAAATGAAAATAAAAATGGAGGAAGAGGTGTAGTTTTGTGGAGGAATAGTATAATGTATGAAGTAGGCTATAAAGAGTTCATCTGTGCTATAAAGAGGAATTAGTTCCTTGTTAGTAGTGTATATTTTATTATTGTAGTATTTCCGTGCTGTACGTGCTAGTTATTACTACGTGTGGTTAGTATAAATTTATTTTTAGGAAAATAGGAATAGTGGAAAGTGGCATTGACTGTTTGCTGAATGTGTACATAGTATTTGGTTTTACCAAGCTTGTGTGGGGTTGAATCCCCTGGTTTTACTCCACTAATTACACAGTGATAAGTATGTATAGATAGTTTCTTTCATTGTTGTATATAATCGTTTATATATATAGCTATAATATTGTGTTGAGTATATTATTAGTATTGAAAATAATTATTGTCTACGGCAGGACGGAAATATAGTATATGTATATAAGATGCTAGTAAGTTGTGCATGTATATGAAATGTAAGCATAGGTAAAATGTTGTGGAAAATGGAAAGTGTACGGGCGTTCCTTAGTTCTATGTCTTATTGCGACTTGGTTCGGGGAATTGCGTCGTAGAGTGGAGATATTCAGTCTCTTCTGGTTGGCTGGATATAGTTCAGTAAGGATTGCTATGAACAGGAATAGGTCAATGGTTCGATCGATTACGAAGAGCAGGTGGAAACTCCTATGACAGGTCCGATACAGGTTTAGCGGAATGATGTAGGTCCTCTAGAACGCTGGCAGTAAGTCCATTGTTTAGTGTATTGTAATATATAAGGCGTATTGAGTGATTAGTTCAATATAATTCTTAAGTGTTAGTAGTGTACAATAGCTGTACAGTCGTTAGTAATAGTATTGGTGAGTTGTTTTATAGGGACAGCGTGTTCAAGCTACACTTAGGTGTGGTAGGGCGTCAGTGGGCACGGTTGGAGCGCCCCGTCCGTTTAAAATAGTGTTGTCATTGCTAATGTTAGAGAATATTGTATTTTAGTATTTAGTGTCACTAAGGTGATGAGGCGCACCCTGGGCGGCTTCTAATTTCATTTTGTTTTCGTCTGTGTTTGTGACTTCCGTACGAAGCCAAGTTACTGTTCAATGCACAGTTGGTTCGAGCTAGCAAGCGTTCTCAATGCCGGCGATGCGCCGAGCGGATGGACTGGGCAGTGTTGCAATATTTATGCTGACTGAAGGTCTGGCTCAAATGATAGGCCTCGGCAGTAGAGATATGTAGGATTCTAGCTCGACGACTGGGTATTATAAAATATCCTTGAGAACTTGTTGCATAGATTATAATTGGCACAAATATTGTGTGGCGTCGTATAGAGTTAATTGGTTAGATATATGGGCAGGTCATCTTTGGTAGTGATTTGTTCGCCTAAAATAGTTATTAATTGATTGATTTTGAGTGTAATATTAAGATACTATTAGGAATATTAGGATTATACAGGAACATATTCTGAGGGAAAATGTTGTTTCCTTTTGTTGTCGTCAGTACTGAAGGGGTGCGGATTGCTATTTGTATTTTCAATAGTGGTTTTCGGTTCGTATCCCCAGTATGGTAAAACGGCGAGAGATGCTATCGTGAGAAGCCTCACGTGGTCCTGCTTTGTGTGAGGTGGAAGGAAACCATGCAATTGGTCGTGGGGGGGGATATTTATTTCTCCGGCACTCCCATGGTTGTTGGATGGTTTGTTTTCCTATGAATGGCGACTATAGGATTATTGAGATATGTATTTTTAGAGGAATGTCGTGGTTCCATTTATGTGTTCGTGCTTGTAGATGCAATCAGCTATGTGTTTTCACATAGTGGTCCTGGGTTCGTATCTCTAGCATGGTAGACACAAAACAAAAGTTTATGGGATTTCAAGGAATTAGGCTATCACCGATTGTTAGTGGTTACAATCGGTATAATTATAATTGCGGGTATTTAATACCTGGTATTTTCTGGGGGAACCATAAGGCGTAAGTCCTAAATAATGGCCGCTGGTGGGTCGTTGTTTTCTTGGTGATTTTGGTTGTATTTAGATGTGGATATTAATTTGGAATCGCTGTACGTGGTCTTGCCCGTGATTTTCCCACAACGATTGTCTACGGGTGGTTATGGATGGCCATGGTCTAATTCAGCTAAAATGGCATGTCGTGGTTGACATGTAGAGACATGTAGAGGATACCATAAGGCGTAAGTCCTAAATAATGGCCGCTGGTGGGTCGTTGTTTTGTTGGTGTATATTTAGTCATATTAAGATGTGGATTTTTATTTGAAATTGCTATATGTGGTCTTGCCCGTGATTTTCTCACAACGATTGTCTACGGGTGGTTATATGGGACCATGGTTTAAGTATAGCAGCTAAAATACCATGTCGTGGTTGACATGGCATTTTCAAAAAATTGGAATATAACCTACTGTGGATGGTTATAAAACATTGTAGTAGGTCGCACGTCCTCGGGTATTTAATACCTGGTGTTCTTGAGGATGGTATTAACATAAGGAAGTAGGTCCTAAGCGATATCCGCTAAGACCTAAAGGGTTGAGTGGTTTAATATTTCATTTTGGATTTTGATTTTGGAATATAATATTCGTGGTCGCGCCTGATTTTATCTTCAGGTGGTTTATAAGACCATGGTTTAAATACGGTTTGTTGGTTCCACGTGTGGAACTTGGCGACAGGTCAATCACTCGTGCGGGCAGCCTAGCTACCTGCCGGCGCGTGTGCTTGAATATGAAACCGGATGCTGACTCCTTGTGATCGGCTTGCGCTGACTTCCGTGCGTTGACCGGCTAGGATCGAGTCGTGGGAAGCCTCGTGTACTAGATGTGGTGAACACGGTAGGGGACTGATCAACCCTACTGCTGTTGTGATTGAAAGGGGGTGGTAACATCGTGAGGTTTTGTTTAGGGGTGTCCTGATGGATAGATTTACGGTTTAATATAATTAGGATTATTGATTCAGCCTTCAGCTAATACAACGCGCATTGGAAATTAGGTTTATTTCGTATTAGCTATAATACATTTAGGTTAAGTTGTGCTTAGTGAGGGATGGTCACCCCTAGTTTTTTCTCTATCTTTGGTGGTCAAAGTTGGAAAAGTTGGTTTGATCGTATAGAGGTTGACAAAGTACTCGAGTTATTAATCCATGGTTAAAATCCTGCTTACTTGCGCTTTTAATTAGAAGCATTGTTGGTCGCAATCGAGTCCGCAATTATTCGGTGAGCGAATTGTTCTATCTTCGTTGTGTTTTCATTGTTGGATTATTTTTGGCATTTGAGTAGTGGTAATTGTCTGTAATAAACTGTTGTATGTAATTTGATTTATTTTTCTTTGGCACTATACTGCGCCGAGGGCGTAGTACTTTGGGTTCAAACATGAGAATAGGTAAATTAGTCAACAAGTCGGTCGACTACTTGATGGTTTCTTGTGCTAAATTGCTGTGTAATTTCTTTTGTGGTTGTTAAACTTTTGCTGACTTGAGTCGATTATTATATTTCGGAATTTGGAGGATTTATTTGTATAACTTTCTAATGTGGTGAATTATCGAGTTTTAATATTTGAATATTTTGAATTGTTGGTTTTCAATCTGGATGTCCAAGCAAAGATTTCATTTCTTGTGTTTACAATGACAATGGGAGGTACAAGCCTCGTGCGGAGTAGACACCTGGGAAGGGAACAGCTGGTTCAGTTACCTAAGCCTGTGCTGATGTGACAAGAGTGACTAAACTATTGTAGGATAATTAATTTCTTTGTTTTGTTTACATTATTTTGGCTGACTAATAGTTGTCTTGTACTGTGGTGCATGAAATGCAATAAGCATAAATGTTGTGTAAAGGATTCAACTAGTTTTGTTTGTGGATTTATTTGTGAATGGTTTTGTAATTTAGTTGTTTTAATTGCATTTCTCTTTCACTTCATTTATTGTGGTAAACAAAACAAAGAATATTTTTTTTTATTTTTACCTGTCGGCAGCATCTTATTTGTTGATTTTAATGGTTAAATTAAAAGTGTCACTGATTCTTAAAATGGAAAATAACTTTCTACTTACTAATGGCTATTTTAAATTGTTAAAAAGTTTCTTTTTGTTTGATTTCTTATTTTACTCTGTAGAGTTTCGTCAAAGAAATTATAAAGTGTAAAATGTGCTTAGTTGCAATTTTCTTCACTGGCCCACTTTCGCTGCCGTCAAGGTCAGTCCTCTCATGTTGATGTTGTGGTCTGGAAGAGCTGTCACGTGCGGTTTCTGCTGTTTATTATTTATGTTACAGTGGTCACGTGGATTGAGAGGAGGACTTGTACTAACCAAGCTGCAAATACCAGCTTCTCTGATGGCGGAGCCCGTTGACTGTGGGGCTTCCGGACATCAACACTGTCGAGAGCGTTCTGTAATTTTTCTTTTTCATTAGTCTAGAGGTTTACAGGAGCCTCGGTATTGTATATATTTTTTTTTTGAATCTTATTATACAGGGAATTATGACAGTTTGACTTAATTGCATGACTATTGTTTTCTTTTTGGATTTTACGCACAGACACATACCTTGCGTTCTATATTTATGTTTTCGGTTTTCTCTTGATGTGTCTTGTGTATAGCTAAGCTAGGGATCTACAGGTACCAAAAATACGTTTAATTAGAGCTTTGCATAGGAAGTCTTACTGTCGTCGAGTCACTTCTTTTAGGTAGATCCTGTGTATTCTGAACAGGTAAGTTCATGCATTTGTCCTTTGGGGGGAACGTGGACAGTTTTTTTTTGTTTGGGTGGGGGGAAGTTAGTTTTGTTGCATTTCTTGGGAATAGGATTTTCAGTGTGGACTCTGGAGGAAGAGGACATCATCTGAAGAGGACAAAGGAAGAGGACATCATCTGGAGAGGACAGAAGGAAGAGAGGAGATGAGGAAGACTTCATCGCAAGAGGATTCTACAGCCATGTTTTCCGGGTTACGAATTACTCTGAACTCAGGAGAGGACAGACGAAATGTACCCAGGCACATGTGCCTTACAGCCATCAACGGATAACGGAGTACTCTGGATTAAGGGTCACCCGACCCCCAATCCCTCAGGAGAGGGCAGAGGAAATGTTAATAGTCAATGGAGGTCTTCGAGCTACAAGCAGCCCAGGTCACGGGGTCGTGCCCTATGGAAGGGGGGGGCATGTCATGTATTAGGGTTGGGACCCTAACACATGTGTCTACTCAACCGGGAAGATGTCACAATCATGCATGACGTCAATTACTCGATCGCACCGGATGCTACCCAGGTCAACGGCTGAGGATTGTTCAACTTAGGAAGCGGCCTAGACCCTATCTCAGCGTTTACTCGGGCTATTTCTCAATAAACACGAGCGTGGATTGTTCCAAGCAATGACCTGGGTTCTGTCGTCGTCAGTTATTTCGTCATGTAATTAGGCGATCCAAAAGTTGGACTCTGATCGGGAATTAACCCATAGACACGGGCCTCTGTCTGACCGGAGGGGGAGAGGGGAACTAGAGACAGCGCTCGCGGATTGGCCGAGAGCGTACCACGTGGGGGAGGAGTGCATCACGGAGGACCGACTGGACAGCGTCACGGAAGACGGTCGGGGAGTGGAAGAAGCGCCGTAATTGAAGGAGGTTGTCCGAATGTGTGCGTGATTAAGGGAGTCGAACTAGCGCGGTAATTGAAGAAGGTTGAGCCAATGTCTACGTGATCAAACGAGACGTGAGTGAGCGTGGAACCCCTATGGATTTAGCCATCTGAAGAGGCGAAGCCAGAAGACATCAGGAACCCTTCCAGGGACTACGAAGGAACCCTCGAACACCCATCCAGGATCCAGGACAGCCCAGCAGTCCACCATTCCACCCAGAGTCCAGGGGAACCAATCAGTAAGTCACTATGTCACTAAATAATCAGTCAGGCTTGTAATCATGGGGATAACTGAACCACGTTCCACCAAGGGTTAACGCAGGGACTATACCTAAGTAAGACAGAAATAGGTTTGTTTACTTATCTCAAATACAGATGCTCTCTTACGTTGAAACCATGGCTTGTCAATGTGTGAACCCCAATCCCAGAACACCCACCTAATACCCATCTAACATCGGTTCCGGTCAATGTTTTAGCTGTTAAGGCCTAAAGAGTTATCGCCACGCCCCCACTAAAACACTCATTTGGTGAACACCACCCTCAGCCAAAGGGCCTAACTAGCTAAGCATGACAATATGGTCTTTGACTGAGTTTAGTGACGCTTGGAGTTTTTTATGTGTGGAGTAAACAGGGTGTATGTCATGCTTCTTTAGTATACGCGCTATCTTGTCGGTGACCTGATGAACATATGGAAGAAAAGCTTTATTTTTTACATTGTCAGTTGATTTATCTTTCTCTACAGGTTTTTGAGATACACTTTGTTGTTTGAATGCTCTTCTTATGGCAATGGGATTGTATCCATTCTGCACTAAAGCTGTTGTGAGAGTTTTCTTTCGTTTATAAAGCTGTTGTTTATCGAAATACGCACTGCCCTAGTTATAAGGGTATTCATAACTGCTCGTTTTTGATTCGGATGGTGGTGTGATTGAGCGTGCAGGTACTGATTAGTGTGCGTGTCTTTCCTGTATACACTGTGGCCTAGTTTTCCATTATTTAGTTTTGTTACCAGTACGTCTAGGAAAGGTAGACTATTGTTTTTCTCTAGTTCGATAGTAAATTGAATGCTTTTATTGATACTGTTGAGGTGTTGGTGGAAACGTGTTAGCTCCCGGTCGCCGTGAGACCAAACGGCATAAATATCATCAACATAGCGAAGCCATAATTTAGGTTTTAAGGGAGCTGATTCTAGAGCTTTTTCTTCAAAATACTGCATGTAAATGTTAGCTACAACAGGTGAAATCGGGGAACCCATAGCCGCCCCTTCTTTTTGTTTATAAAACTCTCCATTCCAAACAAAAAATGTTGATGTAAGACAATGTTCAGTTAGCTGCCCTAGATGTTCTGGTACCAACTCTTTGATTACCTCCATTGTTTCGGAGATGGGCAGTTTGGTAAACAATGAGACGATGTCAAAACTAACCATTATATCCCCCTCTTCTACTCGTAGAGTGTCTAGTATCTCCATTATATTATTATTATCCATTATATATATATTATATATTATATTATACAGTATATCCATAGTATTATTATTATTTATTTTCAATTTGTTATGACGAATACATAATATTTGTGATACAATATATCAGTCGAATACAATTTGATGGTAGTGAGAGTTAGAGCAAGCCCCATAGCATAGCACATGAAATGTGTCTCACTACCATTGACTTATACATACTTACTATTACTATGTCTATGATATATTATGAATGAGTGGTGATTTTATTGTACAGGGGTGATATATGGATGATTCATGATAATTTACAAATTTACAAACAACAATACATTGTGTTCATGTGGGCGTTTGAAGGTGAGTGTGCGTGTGAGTTTGATAGAATCAAATCTTTATCAGAGGAAACTTGGGTGTGCAGCGATGGACAATTTAACCCGCCTGGATTTTGTGCAAAATTCATAACATACACTATGATAGATATTAAATCTGCACGTATTTTAGATTTCATTGTAATGCAGAAAGGGCAAATTCAACTGAATTAGAAAAGGCTGTATGCAAAAGTGTATTGAAAAAATTACTTGGCAAAATCAACATTACACTTTTTTTATCAGATCGTCATAGAGGAGTCGGACTCCTTATTAGAACAATATTTCCATCCATTACCCACGAGTTTGATGTGTGGCATCTTGCTAAAAGCTTAGCAAAAAAAATAAAGCGTGCTGTAAAAAAAATCACGCCTATTTGAATGGAAGGCGAGCATTACCAATCATTTGTGGTGGTGCGCAGAATCATGCGGGGGAAACCAAGATATACTTTTCGAAAAGTTCACTAGCATTTTAAAACACGTTGCTGACGTCCACGTTTGGACGGGAAATAGTCATTTTCATCAATGCGAGCATGAAATGGAAGTGGAACCAAATTGTTCTGCGAGTGAGCATTTAAAGTGGCTTCAACCAGGTTCTCAGGACTATCAAGCACTCGCTAAAGTAGTATTGGATAAAACTTTACTGAAAGACCTGCGACACACGAGCAACTACTGTCATACAGGTGGGCAAACTAATTGAAATAACAATAGCTTGTTTTATTATTTTATATGTCAATTGTCAAGTGTTGTTAGTTTGGTAGATTCATTCTTAATCTGCAGATATATCGGAAACGTCCGCATGCAATCAGTATTGATCACACGCATTTATGCATTTTATAAAAATATAAAATAAGAAATTTATATTTTGTTGTTTCAATAACAAACACCAATACAATTTGCATATTGCAAAACATAACTTACAAAGAATCCGGATTACAATAATGTGCCAGGGCTTACTTTTGTTATGGTTGGACATCTCGTTATACGTATAAAAGTCAGTCAGATATAACATGTAAATACGCGATCGAAAGATACAAAAATTCTATTGAGTTGAAAAATGCATTCTGTTTTACAAATTCTTTACATTGATGTGGGCTATTTAGTGGCTGGTGTGTAACTTCAGATCATTATCGTTTTAAATTTTTAAATTACATTGCTACAGAACAGCCAGATTACTTTAAATGTCATCATCACTATATTTTGCTTGTGTAATTATTTTTTAATGTCAAGGAAAAATTAAATAATAAATAATGTTACATTTAGTACCTCATATACAATAATTGAGCACTTAATTCAAGATAAATTCATAGTTAAATAATACTTGAAAATAGTAATACATATTATATCATTCTGATTTCAGCTCTTCCCAGTGGTGTATGCCCTTATGTCACACAAGACGGAGGCAGCATACACTCAACTTTTCAGAAACACTAAAGATGAATTGGCTCCAAATATGCGGCTTGAGCTTTTTAAATCCAACTAAGAGAGGGCAATAATGAATTCGACAAGAACACAGACCGAATGGGATGTACAGAAAGAACAGAAAGAGCACAACATTGAGATAACGAAAACTTCCCAACAAACAGGGCAAAATTAAGAACAAAGAAATTATTCTTGTTAGAAGAGAACAGACAGCCGAGTTAAACATTGCTGCTATGATGACATAACAGCACAGACATGCTTAAAAAACACCCAGCCGCAATAGAAGCTAACTCCTTCCACTGTGAAGGCCCAGCAAGAACAGATGGTAGTGCAGATACAAAACACGTCCGCATGCGACAAGAACAACAAGCCAACTGCGAGTGCTACAGTGAGCTAGAGATGGGCGATGTTAGATCGATTATCGTAAAAATCGATTATATTTCCGTCTTCGATTCGATTTTAATCGATTATTCTAAAACTCGATGCATCGAGTGAATCGATTCTTTCAGAGGCGATTTTTGACGATTTTTAACCTTGTTTTAAACCTAGAAATTCGAATGCATTTATAACTAACATGGGTATTTTTACATATTTTACAGACTTCTGTAGGCCCTACGTACCGGTAGGCCTACTTATTACATTTATTTACTTGCTTTATCTACGTGTTTACGTGTTTGATACAATTTCTGTTTGTAAAGATAACAATCATTTAGCATAGGCCTAGGCCAATGTAAATAAAAAATATTAGAATCAAATTATTATAGGCCTAAATGATTTAATTCTTAGGCTTAGGCACTACAGTAAAGTTAATGTTTTAATGTAGGCCTAGGCCTACATTTAGATTTTAGAGTAGAGGCAATGAGGCATATGGGGGACTAATTAGCGGCCTAGGCTAGGGTAGGCCTAGCCGCCTAGCTACATGAACCCGATTGAACCGTGATCTGGCAGACCGAAGACAAGACAAAACATTAAAATACGAGTTAGTAGTCACATAACCTTACATTTTAGCGTGTCTAAGAAAATAACGAATCGATTCAATAATCGATGTTTTTTTGCCCGATGCATCGATTAATCGATTCGAAAGTAACTGGAAAGAATCGATTCACTGAATCGATTATTAGCATAGATTTGCCCATCTCTACAGTGAGCGAGAGTCGAGGTGTCAGTCAAAAGGTGCGGGGCGGCGAGGTCATATCGATGCTGCACTTTAAGTGCGTTAAGCTTTTCAAAACCGCGTTGATGACGGTGCCACATGAGCTCTTAGAAATGTAATTCAACAGTAGTGAGTGATATTTCTGTATGTCTAGTGAGGTGCATCATGACGAACGTTACGTCGAACTTGGCAGTGGATTGCTTATCTAGAGCACCTATGCAGGGGGTGAGGTCCAGTAGCATGCGCAAAAGATTGATTCACGAATCACTATTGATTGAGGATGTGGAAGTGGGAACTGTAGTGTCTAGAGACAACAACAACCACTACCGTTCCGGACGTGGACCTGCACAAGGCGGTGAGTTTAGCTAAGAAGACTTCCTGTATCTGTGATGATCATGTCTGTAACTGTCACGACATAAAGCATGCGAAATAAAGTGTATCTCATGAGTCTACCAGTTATTCAGTCGTTTGTTTAATCTGTGGTAATACCTAATATGTGTAGAAATATGAGAACATAACAGGAACTTCTAAGAAGTGAGAAAAAATCGTGAGGCCGTCACGCCTTTCAGCCCGAAGTGGATACATGTTCCATGGCAATGGTAGCGGAAAGCGATTTGCTGCAAACATGTCGGGCAACAAGGGAGGGGTGCGGCGACTTATTTACCAAAGGGCAAACAGAGATATCCCATATGTTCACTGTTGTGCCCACATTTTGTCATTAGCATTAACAAGTGTGCGCAATAAGCATTCCAAAGATTAAACGTGTTTTACACGTACTCAAAGATATCTACAAACGGTTTCACCAGTCACTGAAAAGAGAAGCAACCCTGCATAACATACAATCATTACTGAATGACCCAATTTTAAAAATCCCAGAAGCCATTGAAATACGCTGGCTTAGACACTACAAAATAGTAAAAATAGTAAAATGTACAAAATGTTATTATGTATGTAATGTACAAAAAAAAGTACAAAATAGTAAAATGTGAATGATGACGTGTGAGCACTTGCACATAGACGGAGCCGATCTAGCATCACTAGCTGGGGAGATTTTGCTGGATCTCCAGAATCAAAGCTTTTTGGTCACTCTCCGTGGACTGGATGAACCTCTGAGTGCCGTTTCGAATCTCAGCTTAAAACTACAGAAACCTGATCTACTAACTCCTTGGCTCCTTGGCTTTAACTCCTTGGCTGGCCAACAGGTCAGCCATATTTTTACAGTTGAAGAGGTGAGACTGGCACTATGTCAAGATACTGTGACTAAACAAGAGAATAAGACAAAATCAAAGATCACAGTCAACCCACCAGCTTTGGCAAAGGGGGTGTCGTACCCTTCACCCCTGCCAGAGCTCAGCCCATTTTTGGCTCAACAAAATCAAATGAGAAAATATTCACTACACTTTGTGAAGGAGTGTGGCCTTTTATTAGGCTCCCTTACTAATGAGCGCCCTACCTGTAGGAACTACGAAAATTTTTCTCGGACAATAGTAAATGCATATCCTGAGTTTCAGGACCATGCAACACTAAAATCAAATGCAAATATTTGCACACCATTGTGACACCCCGGCTTCTTGCCCAGTGGAGAAAGGGGCTTGGCCGTCTGTCTGGTCGTACTTCCGTAGTTGTACAGCTGTAAGGCGCCACGTAATTCCTAAAAACTGGTTACCAACTAGTACTAGTATCAACAGTGGAATGACGAAGGACTAATAATGATACTAGAACACAAGATGTAAAGATCGGAAAGATTTATTGTCGGACAAGTGCCGACGTTCCGTAGGATGCATAACCACAAATAATAATAATAACATAAAAAAACAATAATACCCAGCAGAGTACACAATTAGCATGACCTAATACAAGGTCTGCCTCTCTAATGAGACTAAGGTTCGGCCGCCACTGCACTTACCGGAAAATAAGCGTGGGGGTCAGGTACTAGCCCAACGCGGCTAAGTGCAAGTGGTCTCCGACACCTTCAGCCCTCTTGACCAAATTAACAACATTTATGTCACAGAGTAGAAATATCACAGAAAAATAAAGTTAGGGCCTTTATAGGCTTAGGCCTAGACAACCTGGGTCTTCAGGTTAAAACATAGGATATACCTGGGTTACACGTACCCAACATAAGATTGCCCGAGTGAAAATAATAATACAATTCTATTACAAGTTACACAAAATCAATAATGGATAAGCGACAAATGCCTTGTAGGCTAGGTACGCAAGTCACACTATAAGAGACCGGCTACAAACATGACAAAGGTAATTATGTTTGCTAGGCCTGTGACGTACCATTAAATCAATAGGCCATATGGGCTCTCAGGAATATAGGCCTACTGAAGGTAGGCACAAAAAATATGGTTCAAGCGTTCTTCTAATAGTCAAGTCCTGGACTACTAGGAAAATAGATGCGGGCGGTAGTGTACTCATGGGCCACTAAGGCGGATGCGCGCGACACTCGTCCCATGGAGGACCTAGAGCACATTGAGGACGACATAGACGACATTGCGGGGCGACAAGATGGATGGTTCATGACGGCCATCATCGCGGCGGGGTGCGCTGAACGTTCGGCAATGGACAAAGTGTGTCCTCATTGTGTTGTGGCGTCACTAGTGGGCGATGTGCCCGAGGGGAGCGAGGGGTCGGACTTGCCCACATGGGAGGACGAAGGAAGATACAAGGATATGCCGAGCGAAGCACTCTACACGCTCAACTTGCCCGTGCTTGCGGTCACAGACTCAAACGGCTATCTTCAAGCGTGCGCGGCAATCCACAACAGGGAGATGCATAGCCTAAATGGCAATATATTCCTTAAGGTGGCATCAGAAGCGCAGAGGGCCTCCGTAGCGGCAGAAGCATTCCGCAAATCATGGGAATCTGATGTGATCAACGAGGTTCCATATTCGTCCAGGGATGAGCGGTTGGTACAGTTAGAGGGGTCGCTAAATTACCTCCCCGTGTTGAGTGGAGAAAATAGAAGCTATCCCCGAAGCGGGAGGGACCCTCCACCAGTGCATCTGCTCCGCCATGGTGTACAACGCCATCCTTGACACACCCTACGCGGGGGAAGACGTCCCAGGCGCACGTAGGTAACGGCGCACTACCGGAGAATCTCGGGGCTCTGACAGTACTTGTGAGTCGCTGCCTCCCCCTTCCGCTGAACAGTTGGAACAACTCACTGTGGGGCAGCAGCAGCAGCGAGCTCAAGCCCGCGTCGCAACAGTACAAGGATAAGGGCGCTATCACTCAGGGCCCTGCGGAAGACCTTCGGACTTCCGGATCACGATGAAGCAGGAGGAGGGGGTGCTGCGGGGGACGTCATCGTCCGGGAGGAATCTGCCTCGCTCCGGCTTCAGAACGTGGAGATAGTCAGAGCCGCCTACGGGATGGGCGTGAACCAGGAGGCAACGAGGGCGGTTCTGTCGATGAAGTGGATAGCCGTAGGCAGAGACCCCACCAGGGAGCACGGCTTTCTGTTCCTCACCGAGACAGGTAAGAGAGGTGGCGAGGAGATCCAAGACCCATCGCGTAGTGCGGCACTAATAAATAACCAACGCTGCCACAACATTTGGTACTATGTATGTGGGGCACCCGGCTTAGTAGACGTGGTTAACGGCGCATACATACAAATGAAGACGGATTGGCGCGCGCTGGGCTTCGCATCGGATTGTACGACGCCGCGCGGGAATTGACACTCACGCAACCCACCGGCGTCGACTGGGCCATAGCCGAAAGGGGTCCGTGGACCAGGGAGATCATAACGACGGATATGTTCCACCCCTGGACTTTCCAGGTGGTGGCTGTCAGCCAGAGGTTCCTGGAGTCTTCCTTCCGTAACAACCGCGGCTATATACAGGCGATACCCCCAGGAGGGGGTCCGGCAGCGAACGGGGAGGTCGGGGCCGTAGAGGATTGGCACCTGGCATCTGACGACGTAGCGGTGGTGGCCCTGGACCAGGGCGGGCGACCCCAGGATATCTGCTGGTCGGTGTGGCTCCTCGCACACCTCAGGTACCCCTTGGCACATGTCGTGGAGACCATGAATGTGATAGAGCTCGGCACAGAACAAAAGATCCCATACCATTTTATAAAGAACAGCACACTGGTCAGCATCCCTAAAAGGATAAAGAAAATAATCTTCGTGACGATGGAGGATCGCGACTAGAATGTCATGGTGGGAGGCCAGCACATACAGGTCCACACAGGCGCTCGATTCTTGATGGCTCCTAATCCGATACAGGCTCTGGATGGCAACGCGATGGTGCTAGGGTGCCTCAACCAGGCGCTCTTGTATCCAACGTCACTGCGCAGAGTGATGGAAGATTACATGGGGCAAAGATTTGTCGGCTTGGGGAATTGGCTGGAGATCGACGCGCTGGTCACAGCCCTTACCGTCCGGTTCCCCAGGCGGATGTTCTAAATTAAATGATTATTTTTTTAAGTATCAAATGGCTATTAATATTGAGAAGGATTTGTTGCAAGTCCGTTTTCTTTATCCCTACTACAGGTCCGCCATTACCGCCATATTGTTTTCGTGACTAGCGCTCCTTCCTGTATGTCGGTGACTATTCCCTGTTCTTCTGACCAAGACCACGTTGTTTCAGTTTGTCGTTTACGTTTTTTCTCGAGTGTTTTTAAATAAATAATTAAATAATGGCTCAGAAAGATTTGGATATAAAAAAGTGCGCTCTTCTGCAATTTCCAGAGGAGAATCATTCAGTGGCGATAGGATTTTCAGAATGGGTTGTTGTGGAAATAACTGAAAATGGCATAACGTAAAGAAAAGTGTTTAAAATAACGTGGCCCTACGACAACGATGATAATGCCTTGTCCGGCATAGAAACTAAAAAGATTCAGGCAACTACTAATTGGAAGAATATTCCGGCAGTAGTTCTCGCATTAGGAGGTAAGTGTCAAATTCCTCCATTATTAGGGTAATGGTACTAGAAGGCGAACAGTCCCCGGTTTACTTTGACAGTTAACCTTCAATAAAAAACAGAATTTGCTGTCGTTCGGCTAGGCTCTTTTCCTATCATGATCCATAAACTCTCCTTTCCGATCCCGAGCGTTTCAAGTAGCTTTAGAAACATTCCCAAGCTGAAAAGCACGAGAATGAAAATTCTGTGGGTGCTCAATTGCGATTTTAAGTACTCGTGGAAAGTGATTTGTGAATCCAAGAAGTTCTTTTTACGAAGATAATCTGTTGTTGGTAAGTAAACAAACTGTGTTAAAACACTTATTTAATGTTCAATAAAGCACTACAAGTGAAGATGTTAATGTAAATGCACAACTTTATTAATAATAAAGGTAATAAAATAGTGTACGTCTATCAGGTGTCTGGTCTAGTAGACGAACGGGGTGTTCGCTTTCTAGACGCATGCTATTTTGTTTACATCTAGAAGGCGAACATGACAAGTCAGAGTACACATTATGAAATAAAACATAATTTATTAATTTTTTAAATACCTGTAACACAAATTAGGCCTTATGAAATTTTAAATAAATTAAGGACTTGATTCTTCATTTAGTAGCCTAGGCTTAAAATCATTGTTTTATTTTTCCTTAGCACATCATGGCACGTGGAAGCATAAAACCCCGAACATACACTACTGAACAGCTACATGAGGCTATTGAAAAAGTGAAGAACAGTTCCCTGTCACTACGCGGTGCGTCGAAGGCGTACAGCATCCCTTTATAACAACTCTCCATGAGAAGCTTAAAGGCTACTGTGAAGTTGGGGCAAGAAAAGGACCAACCCCTTTCTTGTCCTCAGCTGAAGAACAACTGGTCGAAGACTGGGTGCTAGAAATGGCACGTTGCGGATTTCCGCTAAAAAAGGACAATTTATTGGACGTTGTCCAAAAAATAATAGTAGAAGACGGGCGCGAGACGCTGTTTGTTGACGCACGTCCGGGGAAGACTTGGTATGCGGCATTCATGCACCGGCATCCGAAAGTATCGACAAAGAAGGCAGAAACAATCAGCTGTGCCCAAGCAGCAGTCAGCGAGGCCAACATCAAACGCTGGTTCACAGGCCTAAAACAATTTTTAGAAGACCAGGGCGTGGGGGATGTGTTGGAGGATCCCTCTCGCATATTCAATGCTGACGAGAGTGGGTTTCTGTTTCACAAGAACTATGGCACCAAACCTTGGTTTGTCGTGGTGAACCGTTAAGTAATATAGCAACGGCACCGAGAAAGAGGCGTTACTGTCTTAGGGAACTTTTCTGCGGCAGGACAAACTGTGCCACCCCTAGTAGTGTTTGCATACAAAAAAAATTTGCCCGATAGAATGATAAAAGCATTTCCAAAAGACTGGTTTGTAACCATAACAGAATCGGGGTGGTTGCGTGTCCAATATGTTAACGAGTTTTTGGACGACATTCTGAATTTTTACAAAAAGGCAGAACTAAATGGTTCAGACGGAAAGGCTGGGATCAAGTATTTTAAAGCGTTGACAGCAAGGGGGGTTACAATTGATAGAGATCCAGGCACACCAGTTACACAGCCGAAAAACCCTTGGGGGAAATTAATCACTTTCTTAAGAGACACCTATCCGCTGGGCATCTTGTCACGCAAATAGAAAATCGTGTTCAAAGTTCACAATTTTGGGTTTTTGTTGGTTTCTCTTTAAATTCAAGTTTTAAAAGAAATACTACTTTTTCCCCTTTAGGCCTACATTTAAAACCCCTTTATTAAATATATTTTTATTTCTTAGGAATGGCTATTTCTCTACTGAATAAACACAATGTTGGAGTTATTTTTTGTCTGGCTACAAAAAGGAAGTTTGCCCAAAGAGATCGAACGAGATCGATTTCTGGTCGAACGAATGGGGCAAATTAAAGAATTTCCTTGAACTTTTACTGCCGAAATTGTTGCCCTCGGCGTGAAAAGGGGGCCCTATCCGGGATCCTCCTTGCATTATTGAACCCCAAACAAAAAACGGCAAAGAAAGGAAAAAAGCCTGTACAGCTTGCTTATATTTTGCTTCTCGAACGTTTCCTGACAAGCAGGACAAATAAAGAGCCAAACCCTTATCTGGACAAAACAAAAAATCCCTGGGTTACAGATATTAAAGAGAAGATGCGAGAACAAAAGCCTGAAAAGGTCAAACAACCTTTCCCCAACGACAGAAGGAAACTCCTGTACTGTGGGGGCTCGACACAAAACAGACCGACGAGCGGAGAAAAAACCCTCCGCCTCACCAGAACGACTGGGGGATGCGGGGGGGAGGCTCCGTGACCGTTGTGGAGTAAAGGGGGTAGTCAAAAAGGTGGGGGGCGGCAGGTCATTCGATGCTGTGCGTAAGGCATTGAAATTTTCAAAACCGTGTTGATGCAAGCACTTAACTCTGAAAGGTGTTATTTTAAGGGTTTTGAGTGATATATATATATTTCTGAAAGGGTTTTTCGTCGATCTTAAATGGGCCGTTTTGCCTTTTTCCATGGTTTATTGTTATTGTGTTGACTGGTGCCTCCCGGTCACCCTACTAACCAAAGAAAAAAAGCTATTGTCTAAATTCAAGTGGACAAAATTACGTCCAAAGCCATGTCAACGGGGATCGTGTATAGATTCACGGGGACAATTACCCCATGCTTTAAAAGGGCGTACTACACGCATATCTTAAAAATTTTGGGGTTTGCTCTCCAAAATTGGGCATGGCTGCCGAAACTAATCTAAACGTTTACCGATCGTCTAATTTTTTCTTGGGTAGTTAAATATCGAGTCCCAACTTCAGCAAATTTCCCCAAACATGAAATAATGACATCACTCAACATTGCTAACTAAGTTTTTCGTAGTAAATTCGGAAAGCTTTGCTTTATCGTGTTGTGAAAGGAATACAAAGGGGGGTATGCTGGTGTCTCTATTTTTCCCCTCAAATACCCTTTTCGAACAAATCGGGTCTGCGCCGCAACACATTCCCCCCCCACTCTCTAATAATTAAAAGTTCACTCTTTTTTCGCATTTTCACCTTTTTCTCTCTACCCCATTCTTTTCCATTTGCATCTTTGCAAACTACTTCAGACATTTCTTACTGCACTTGCCGCACATAAAAAAGGCACAACCTAGTTTTCGCAAGTCAAAAAATCAATTTTAAACTTTGTGTTTGTTACACATAAAATTGTTTTGTTTGTGTCTACTGTTACATATTACCAAACCCAAAATTTTTAAAATGTGAAATGGTGTTGTTTTGGACGTAAAAATGGCCTAGTCCCACTTCATATTTTTAAATTCCCGTCTTTCATTGAAATTTTAATTTTTTTTTCCCAAGATCTATATATATAAAAATGTTTCTAAAAAGGGTCTCTACAATAAAACTTCCTGAAAAAAAGAATGCCCCCCCCCCACCACCAATCCATCAAACTGCCAAATCACTGAAAAACCAAATCTGTCAAACCCCTAAAATGCTGAAATCGAAGAAATCCATATGGGGGATAAAGCACACTTTAGACAGCAGGCTCGTCGAGACTTCATTTGGTTTTGGAATACTACCAAAAAAACTGGTTGGAAATCATCCTTCGAAAGGAAAACCCAAGGGTCCACGTCAAGAGAAAAACTGTCAAAGCCAAAAAAGTCCCATTCCATACACAACAAAACAGATTTTTACAAAGAAAAACTGCAGTAGAGTAAAAAATGTCCGCCAAAAACCACTGAATGCCAAGGTTACAAACAAGGGACCAAAAATCACTGAAAACCATGGCATATCAACCACTAGAACTGCCGAACACTAAGAAATCTAAATGGCTATAAAAGCGTCACTTATTTATTTATTTATTATTATTCAATGATCATTACATTATGTTCACAATCATTAGGAATATCACAACGAGCATAGCCCTTAAACAGAGAATTGTGTGTGATATCCCTAAATAGTAAATGTAATAAAATTGATATTATAGTAAATATTAAAGTAGGTAATTAAAATAAACATTTATGTAGCAAGTTTAAACAAAAATAGATAATCAAAAACTATATAAAAACTCGACGAATAATAAACACAATAGTAGGCCACGATAGACCCACAATACAAACATTCAAACAACTAACATTATAAGCCTAACTTATAACATTACGTACATCAAAATATAAAGTTCACAATTATAAAAACATACAGCATTTGAATTGAAAAGAATAATGATAGAATTGTACAAATCTCTTTTAGAAAATAATAATATTATTTGAAAGAGACAATTAATTGAAAGTGTGAACTTTATTTACTTTAATTTTTTTGGATTCCCTAAGAAGTTTCTTGAAATCCAGTGCCTTCATGTTGAGAGCCTTCAGATCCAGAGGAAGTTCCCTCCACAGTCTTGTCGCACGAGGATAAAATGACAGCCTGTAAGCTTCAGTTCTTGCAAAAGGAGCATCAATTGCCACCATCTCACCTCGAAGTCTTGACCTGTTTCTACTAATCTACTACTACTACTACTTTCTACTAATCACTTCGAAACCACCTTATGAAGCAGCTTGAAAAGCCAGCCCCAACATAGGCATACCTAACCAAAACATAATGGACATGGAAATACCGATCACAATGAGCCAGATAGCCAGCATGGCAGATACTTTTCTAGTCTAAGTCTTCTTTCTAAGTCAAACATCACTTAACAAACATAAAAACAAGGACAAGCACCGCGTATTCCCTTACGAGAGGGAAATCCCATCGACTCTCTACCGTACCCCAGCATCACAGCCAGTAGACCAAACACCGAAGATGCCAAGGTCTTCCCCACCATGCGAATGCAACAAAAGTATGTACTTACGTTGACCTATAATTAATCTTTTAGGTAGCCTAAACATGCACACAATTTCCTCTATATTACATGTAATATAGGACCTAAGAAGACTATGGTTTGACAGTGTCAGATTCGGCTTTCGATGCCTCCTACTGTTTTATGTTTGTTTTAGTCTTTTACAGGCAAATATAGATTTTGGCTCTGTATTGTCCAGATTTTTCCACAGATTATTTCGAACTTTACCAAATGCCTACGCACAATTGCCACGTTATTAATATTTAAAAATATATCCATACATCCTCAAAATAATCATCATCATATAAATACAGTTTTTTTGTTTAGTCTACTGTATCTAGGTCTTTCAAATGCTCCTGGGGCTGACATTGCTTTTAATTATTTGATTTAACCCTGTGTAAATAATTAATTTCAGAGTTCCAAACGGAGGTGATGCGGGTCCTAACGCTGCTCAAGCTTGAGCAAGCAAGCCAAACAAAAGCCATTAATGGCTTGCTCAAAAATTAAGTTCATGATATTGATGAACCAATGGAAGATTTTACCGCAGATTTGCCTGTGCGAACGCAACAGGAACTGTTCAAGCTTGAAAACAAACTTGGCGACGGCAAATATTTTAAAAGCTTTGTAAGTATGCTTTATGAATATGTCCCCCGAGTACTCATTCAAGTTAACTGTCATATTTCACTAGAGTCTATACCCTACATTGTTATATTACATATTTTAATTTTAACTACCAGTAGGCCTACCTAATTATAAATTTGATCTTTTAAATTTTAAATAGGGCCTAGCCTATTGTATTCATAAAATAAATACTACCCAAATGCCAGGAGTAATGAAATATATCATCACAGCCAAATGTTTTGCAAAGTATTAAATATTTCAACTATATCAGGCTGCGAAAATGTTATCAAATTAGGCCTATTAGTTTTTAAACTATTTTTATTGCTGGTAATTTTTTTAAGGTCAAAGCACTACGGACGATTGGTGGCAGGAACCATGGTGTTTGACATTGAGAGTCTAGTAGTAAGTGGCGGACACCGATCCCAATGATTGCTTCGAGTCCGACAACACGGAAATCTTTGGAAATGAGAACGAGCCACCGGTAGAGGGCAACGAGAATGCGTCGACTACCAATACTCACACAACGTGCGGCCCCACGCGCCCAATTCCGAGACGTAGTGCGAGAATCGCAAATACCGCGCCCGTCAAGCGGGGACGCTTTCGGGTCTAAGCACAAAAGTGAGCCTAGCTGTTTACCGCACATCCGTTATTGAACTCTAATGTTTTGTAGTGGTGTTGTATATTATCAATTCAAAGGAATTTCTCTACTTGGTGACTTGGCCTCATTGTGTTGTAATAAAGTAGGTCAAGGCACTGACCTGGCGAGCTCGATGCGCGGGGGATGAAACCACAGAAGACACTCGTGCGCGGACTGGCCAACAGTCAACAGATGTAACCACCCAGCGTGAGGAGCCGCAGTGCTAGTGTGGCGTAAATATAAAAATCAGTGCTTTTTGTGTGTTAGTCAAATAAAGTGCTTAGTATAAATAAAATCTATAAATCAATCATCTTCAATCTGCAATCAACAATATTAATTCCACGTGTAAAATAGCCGTGCGATATCAACAGCAACACAACACCTCGCCCATCGCAGTATTAGCGAGCGACATTCTGACGACGGTACAGTCCCCGCCCAGAGTTTTGCAACATCGAACGCACAGGTCAGAACGTTTCATTATAAAATTATCAACAGGATCCCCTCGAAAAAATCGAACAATATCTAAAAGGAAAACCAACTGAATTTAAATAATCCAATAATGGTGTGAACAATCAAGAAAAAAGAAAGGAGAAGAACTTTAATTGCATTGGTTTAAAATATTGACTAAAGTTTAAAATAATTATAGATTATATGATAAGTACTAAATTGCAAGTAGTTTGATAAGTCCACCACGTAATGTCTAGCTAATATTACTAGAACCTTTGGAATGTTTACAAAAGAGAAAATGGCTTTTTACTCAGGTTCTTGGACTGGGCTGTTCTTGTAAGACAAAATTGGCCTAGGCCCCTAGATGTAAGCTTTAGCGAGGGACTATACGCAGTCGATGGCCCAGGTCATAGGCCTAGGCCTTACAGTAAATTACATAAATGGAAGCAGTTTGGGGGACTATGCTAGGCCTAGGCCTAGCTAAACCTAGCCTTCAAAGGGAAAATGTTTTTTAATTAAGGTTCTTGGCCTATTCTTGTAAGACAAAATTGGCCTAGGCCCTTAGGTGTAAGCTGTGGCGAGGGCCTAGGCCAACGCAGGCGATATTCCAGGTCATAGGCCTAGGCCTAAGCCCAGCCCTGGGTAGGCCTTCAGAGTAAATTACATAAATGGAAGCTTGGAGGACTATGCTAGGCCTAAGCCAAGCCAAATATAGGCCTACAAGCCAACATAGGATTAGGCCTAGGGGGGGGGGGGGGGGACAAAACCCTTTCCAAAGCAACGTTACAAGCCAACAATAGGCAAAGGATTAGAGGCCTAAACTTAACATCATTATGCCTGTATTGAATCCAATCATAAGCTGGGCTAGGTGTAGCATCATAACCACATTATAGCAAACACTGGCCTGACTAGTCTTGTATCATAGATTGCAAATATTCATTTCTTGATTTCAGGTATGACAGATGCAGGCATTGGAGGCCAGCAATTAAATTCGCATCAATTCACAACTTTTTGGAGGAACACCAAGACTTGTTCCCGAATGTACCCATAAGGCCCTAAGCACCATCACATCATATCAAAGCACAGTTACTTTAAGGAATGCCAAAGATCGTCAAAAAACACAATCAACGTCACAAAAACACTTTCATTTAAACATCAATATCTGCAACCAAAGAAGTAGTTAGTTAGTTACTGTTGTTTAAGGGCACTCAACAGTAGAGTTATCAGTGCCCATGTCAAGAGTATTGGAATCTCCCAAATTTTCTTTTTCTATAATTGTGGATTACCACCTTGTTTTCTTCTTTCCAAGGGGAGGAACGTAAGGGGCGACGCTTTGCTACGCAAATCTTTTTAAAGTGTCTGGATTTCGTGAACCTCACCCCACGTGAATAACAGCAATACTCTTTCAACTCACAACGAGTGACGTTTTCCACGATACCGTTCAAGAATACCAATTCCTTCGAAAACGAAAACGACTTCGTTTTCAAATTGCGTTTTCAACTCATCTCCCACGAACTCAAGAATTGGGGTCCAGGGGCGTGTGTGATTTGGCCTAGACAAGGCACATGGTGTAACTACACATATTCAAAGTAAACCTAGTCAGTATGACGATGAAAACAGCGATATTAGCTCCCAAGGATTCCTACCTTTCCCTCTCCAGTAAGGTCCATCAGTAGCGTCGAGATGACTCCTAGGTTTACCCCTACTCAAAATGAGTCAATCCTAAGTCAAACTTAAAGTTCTATGGGGGCTTCCTCGGTAGGAAGAGGTAGGGGAAGGGGAAAAGCAACGGTGGCCCAGACATCCAATAATGAGCAAACCTGTGCTCCAAGATAGCACCAAGGAAAACCCTAACAATAAGGGAGGAGGGAGGGGGTTACACCCAAACCTTGCAAAAGAAGGAAATGTAGGGGGCACAGCTGACAGAGGGCAACAAGATAAGTAACTGCTCCAATGAAAGAGATTATAGGGTGGGAAAGGAACCTGAGGGAACAGGAAATGCCTGGGATAGGGAAAAAGAGAAAAAAATTCTACCAACAGGGGCGTGACTAAAAGCAGCCATTTCTGGAAGGCAGGAAGGGGAAAGGGAATGCCCTGGGATTCCGCAGTAGTGAATGAATGAGAGCTTCGGTTCCGAAGAGGAAGACACGTAGAAACCAAGGCAAACCTAAACTTTAACATAAAAAACCAGATGGAAACCACGTGAGTGATAGGCGATTCCATGATTAAAGGGGCTTCCCAATTTTTGGTGAGAAGGGGGGCGTTGGTAGAGGCCTATGGTGGCATAACCATACGAGGACTAACGGAACTATTGAATGGCAGTTATAATAAAAAAGAAATGAATACCATAGTAATAATGGCTGGCACCAATGACATACGTAGAGTTAAGGGTGGTAACTATGAAGCTGACTCGGCAAGGGACATGAAAAGCCTGATAAAGAAGGCCCTAGAGGTGGTGGTGGGTAACACTAAAGAAATTAAGGTCTATGTGTTAAGTATACTTCAGAGGAAAGATACAAACGGCTGGTGCTTTGAGAAAATGAACCGAGGACTCGAAGAAGTTGCGACAGTAAAGGGGCAGAGTACGTCGACCTAGGAAGTAGTTAAGAGATGGCAAGGGATGGAATACACCTATCCAAGGAGGGTTATTATAAATTAGGTGAAATAATCAAGGGGCTGGTAAGGCGCTGGCAAAATGGTCCAGGAGAAAGGAAGGGTGATTCAAATGAGATGGGTGATGGGGCACATAGGGGACAAGGGAATAATGAACAGAGGTGGGAAGGGTAACTAAGAGTAGGGAAGGTGATGATAAAACACGAGGACTTGGGACTGCAGGTATTGGTATTGGTAGTAAATGCAGGACTGACAATGTCATAGATAATCAGGGCAAGGGAACTATAAGACTACTTCTTATCAATACCAGAAGAATTATTAATAAACTAACACAATTCTGGACAATGGCTGAAATATATGGTGCAGACGTGGTAGTAGCCACTCAGAGTCAGACATGGCATGATGAAAGCGTGCTCGATAGTGAGCTGGGGCATAAGGGATAAAACCTGTTTAGGAGAGACAGAAACAGACATGGTAGGGGAATACTTATTGCAAGTAAAGAGGATTTACAAGGCAGAATCGCCTGGACAGAAGTAAAGTGCGAGATGATGGCTATCATGATTAATAGTAGAGACAAACAAAATTGAAAAACACCACAAAGCCAGCCAGTTGTTCTTCAAAAAAAAAAAAAAAAATGTTCTTTTTGATTTTCACAGTTCACAGATTCCGAGGCCAACAGCCACGAGAACCAGCCGTCGACTAGCCGGGCCGGCCACCACCAAGAGGTTAACAGCCAAGACAGAGATAGCGGCCCGAGTGATAATGAAGAAATTAAGAAAAGTCAATAATTCACATTATTGCTGGCAAGTTATGGGGGATAAGCCAGTATCTCGGCAAAGCAGTGACTATGGGAGTTGGTGAAGAATTTATGAAAAGTCACCCCGAAACCTTCCTTGATCTTGACGACGATAAGACTCCGATTACCAACGGTTGTTTATCTACTGCAAAAAAACTTAGAACCAGAATAAACAACTTAAACAGACCCGTACCAACCATGGGCAATAGGGAGGGCATTGAAACAAACCCTGATGAACCCCAAAAGTACTCCATAGCGGAGAAGGCTCAATGCCAAAATAGACATGTACGGTTGAGTGAGCTTCCTCCCACTTGAGGTCCTAAGTGTGAAACAAGAGATTCCCTCAATGATAAAACTGTGGCTTTAAAAGGAATTTAAGAAGGTAGAAGAAGAGCGGAATCACGAACTGATTGTTACAAACATGGAGGCAACTTACATCTTCCAGCGTGAGCTCGTTGCCGACAAGGAGAAAGTAACATTTATTCGGTCGGAATTTCCCTTCCTGTTTGAGGTAAGAATCATTCTACTAAATAGATTTTAAAAGCTTATTGCAAATATACTGCATCAATTAAAATAACATGGTTAGGTAGTACCTTGCAGGATTCAATTCCTGGTATTTACGTTACGTTGAGAAGCAAAGCACTCTGCCCACGTCATCAGGTGCTACAAATTTAATATGAACAAAATCTGCACCAACACCAAACTGTACCCGATGAAAGAGAAAACGATTTTAAAACCAGTTATCGACCGAAATTGTGAAGGTGCTAGACAGGCAATCCAATACTATGAAGGCAGGCAGGTAGCGTGGTTGTGCTAAAAAGGGATACCTAAACGGCCCTCATAATTATTATTTACTACAATTCAGAAATTAAAATAGTCCGCCCCAACCTGGATTCGAACCACGGGTCTCCCGCATTCCAGGCAGGCGTCTTAACCACTAGACCATCAGGACGGGTACATTTTAATCTCTGAATCATAGTTGCATTATACATCTGAATGGATGGAACACTCAAACATAGTCCCCCGTACCATCCTTTATCTAATGGTCGTGGCTGAACGCAGTGTTCAATCGGTGAAGCATGTGTTGGTAAAATATTACATAGATGCAGGTAGGCTAGACAAGGATAGAAATCTTCCCCTACAGCATAGAATTGACAACTTTCTGATTCATTGGTGGAATACACCTTCAACAGTAACTCTGTTAACACCGGTAGAACTCATGATTAAAGGCAAGCAGCGCACTCAACTAGATTTACTTAAACCAAATCTTGGGTGTCAGCTTTAAAAGTCTAATGACCACTTATGGGATCAGGCAGAGGTCAAGAATTCCCGAGTGTTTAGGGAATTTTATGTGGGCTAGACAGTGATTGTGAAATGTGTTGGTGCTCTGGCTTAATATATCAAGCGGAAACTAGGGGAGGCGAAATAGAAAGTTGGCAATTGAACCAATTTAGTGATGGTGGATGGAAGAGAGGTTTGCATATGTAGATATTTTGCGACATACTGTGTTGACTAAGAAAAACAACATGGAAAAACAACATGGAATTGTTGGAAAATGCAGTCAGGGAATGCGGTCAGGGAGACTGAAAAAGAGCCAGATTTCCCTAGCACATTAACACCAAAGCCTGCAAGGGAACCTGATATTGAAAAACCTTTTTAGCCCCCCCCCACCCCATTTGTTTAGACGGCAAAAGACATTGCTGACCCAGGGTTGGGTATGTAATGTCTGTCTGTGTTGGGTGTGTGTGTCGCGGGGGCCGGTGTTATTTTGTAATGTTTCACAGGGCTAACTTGGAGGAGGACGAGGTATTTGATGAATAGCTGGAGGACGAGCATGACGAATTTGTGACATTTTGTTGGTTTACCCCGGCCTTGTGAAGTCCATGTTGTTGTGGAACACAACGTGATCCGTGGCGCCAAGATGGACAGTGTTAATGACACTCACTAGATTTCAACAATATGGTACAATATACGCAGGCAATTTAAAATCATCTTTTCAAACTATGCTATTCGAGGGAGCATCAAATGTGGAAAATTTGTGCTACGTTTGTGGAGAACATAACGTCAATGTCAGTGCGCATTGGATAGACTGTGACATGTGCAACAGATGGTTTCATTTAACATGTCTGCCAACCAAATATTATCATTTGCATAATAAAAATGTAACTGGTAAAATAATAGAATATATATATGTCCATTATGTGAGATTGAGATATTGAACAGGAAGAATTAGTTAACATCAGTAAGGTCTCGAACATGTAAATAGTTATAACACTTCGTATAAGCTAGTCCACTCGAAAGTAATTGCTAATGAGTGATTATTTGCCTTAGTTGCGTGCCTGCGTAAATGTGATCACATTGCAATAAATTGTAATAATATTATTGCAGACTTGTTCGTTTTTTATTTTACTTCGCAATCATTTTGACAATAATTAGCAGTTCGAAAAGTAAATCGATTATTGTAATTGGTTTTTGGTTTGGCTTACGTGAAAAACATGTTACTACTCACATTAATGTGCAAGCGTAATACAAGGCCTATAATGTACTGACATCACATAACTATATACTTTAATATGAAATTAAAGTTGTCTCTGGGCTGGGTTTACGAAGGGCAGCTGTGGCACCTTACACACTGAAACTTCCATCCACAACAATGTAATGACAGTTTACCACCTACCCCAGCCGTGTCAGTCCTCTAAAATTCTTATCGGGGGCTCCATCCCAAAACACATTTTGACTGTTGTTCACACAATCACTGACCACGTAGATGTCAAAATTATAAAAAAAAATGCAACGTGGAAAGAATTACAATGATTCGAGAGAAATACCCGTCTTATTTACAAGAGCATTACCCAGACGTATACAACCCCCAGTTTAAAACGTACAAGTCAAAAGCTAAACTTATAAGCTTATACCGTTCCACAATACAACTTTGGCTACCAAATTGTAAAAGCAAACTAAATTATTCCAATGGTTTGAACACTGGGCAAGCAGTAGAATTAGCATTTGAATCTGCTGCGTCTATAGAGAGGAGGCTAACAGAGTCGGCTATGATACTTTGTAGATTATAACAGGATTTCAATGATAGTTTAGACGAAACCCAGAGGCTTCCGTTACCGTCTATTCTACAAGAGGATGTTGATAAAATGCCAGAATTGTTGTGATTGATTGTATCTAAATTAACTACAGATAAATCATATCCTCTTGCAAGTCAAAAGTCAAAGCGAGTAGTTAATTCAATATTTCAAGACATATGTTACGCCGTAACTAATGGAGCATAGAAAACACCCAAGCCTATTCTTTTGGGAACAACTACTCGTCATTTGACAGGCAGTGCTGTTGTGAGCTTATAACGATTATAAATCGATTCGGCCACTCATGTTCTCATTCAACTGTCATAGAATCTATTTTAAACTGAACATGAAAAAAGATTTGATTGGATATTGCTTTACATCTCATATTTATGCAACTTAGCTAATCGAGACGAAGGGAAGGACGTAAGGGATGACGCGGGGGAAAAAACCTCTCTTTAAAAATGTCACCCAGAAATTTCCGAAAGCTAGCCGAAACTGTCACACTCTCACCGGCTTCTGTTTCCTTCTAAACACGGGATCTGTAATTGGCTCAGTAAAGTAAAGAAATACCTTGAGAGCGAACAATTTTTTTTTTTTTTAATTTGAATAATAGAATAAAATAAATGCGTTGCAGATTTATTGCCGATGTATTTTGATTGGATATTGCTTAGGAGAGCGCCTTGAAGAGATCCAAGGTGTTATATCGTATTTTATTTCGCGAAGTTTATTATTTTGCATGATACGCTATTCTCCGCACCACTTTTCTTTAGGTTTAAAATTAATCTGTCATAAATCTGTCAAGGGATTGCTTTCTTTTGTTATCCAAATAGTGGTATGCCACAGAGCAGCACAGCTGCCAGCAGAGACGACCCGTGTCCTTTAAAGATAACTTTTTTGCAATCGTGAATCTTTTATGCAAAACTGAAACAGTTTTTCGAAAAGCCATTTATAAACAGGCAATGAATTACAGATGCTAGAAACCATATTAGTGACATATATGATTCTTTTATATACAAGTCATTGAGATTAGTGGGAGGTGTTCTGACAGATGGCGCGAACTTTACATACAACTTTAACATGGACGGTGCAGCCATATTCAAATCTTCAAAGAACACCATGTGGCCAATTCAAGTCACTGTTTATGAACTCCCTCCAAAAACACGGCATAATAACCCAATTCTGGCAGGCATGTGGTTTGGGAGACACGAACCAATTATGAAAACGTTTTAAGATAACTTTGTGAGACAAGCTAAAAAATTGAGTACAATTGGTGTGACCTAGCAGAAGGACGTCAACATTATTACGTCTAAGGTGAATCCATTAAGTTGTGCTGTTGACTCGGTGGCACGCCCATTGCTGCAGGCTAGCAGCCCAATTTAATGGATACATTGGCTGCAGTTTTTGTTATCATCCTGGGAAGATAGTGAATAGAGATGTTAAATATGCCATTGATGTGCCACCATACCGTGACCGTTGCGATTAAGAGGTGCGAGACGACATGGAGCAAGCAGAAGTGCAGGGGAAGAAAGTTTGGGGTGTTTTTATCTGTATTCTTGGTCAAGCAGAACAAAGGAAAGACTCGTTTATATTATTATTATTAAATCAAAGTCGCCTCTGTTTGATTTGCGGTCGTTTGATTTGACGTGGGGGTTCTCTGACGACTACATGCATGCTGTCTTGCAAGGAGTTACGCGGTAGCTCATGGAGATTTGATCAGGAACGCCTCAGAAGCTTTACTATATACGAACTCCTAGGTAAAAGACAATAATTGAAGAAAGACTGTCCAAAATCCGACCGCGGCAGATGGTACATCGGACTCCTCGCTCTTTGAAAGACAAAGCAGATTTGAAGGCTGCGGAATGGCGCATGTGGCTTCTGCACTACTGCTTCCAAGATAAAACAATTTCTATAAGTGTGAGTTCTTTGCCTGGTGGGGGTCCTACACGTAAAATACTAAGAACATTTTGCCCTTATAAGGGAGCAATGTATCTACTTCTCCAAACAGAAGTGTGTAACCAGGACTTAGTCAATGCCGAAATCAAGCTTTGCACTTTTGTCTGCGACATGCAACTGAAATATGGCGATGCGGCAATGACCTTCAATGTACATTTGATGATGCATATTGCAAAATCGGTAAGAATGTGTGGTCCTCTATGGGCGACGTCTGCATTTTCTTTTGAATCGGCAATACACAAGTACCAAAAACTTATAAAAGGTCCTAAAGGAGTACTCAAGCAAGTAGTAAAGAAGACTCCGATGAATGATAGTTTGATATACATAAAAGTCCAAATAGGTTTGAACGAAAACGGAACCAATTTGTACAATGAACTAACAGGAATAGTTTCTCAAGGACAAAGAATTACACCACTGGGAAAAGGAAGACCATTCTTAGAGGAAGACAACATCGGCCAGCAAATAAACCTCCGCAATTACGATTCAAAATGGCAATTCTCTCGTCTTCGAGTAAGTGGACACACATTCTGTGTCAAAGACTACACCAGGGCAACAAATTCAAACGACTCATAATTCACAACACGCGATGGACGCTTCGGACAGATAAATAACATATTACAGCTAACAAACGGTGCCCAAGATAGGCCTACAGAATATTATATTATTCTATCTCTGTCCCATATTTAACCTGCACTATTCGGTAAATCTCTATTCTCCTATATGTACACTTACAGGGAATCGTTCAAAACTATCGTCGTTGTTCCAATGGACAGTGAAAACGCGGTTTGAGTTCCAATAAGCGCAACAAAGATATACGTTAGTAAATTTCCGAACTATATGGAGGTAAAGTAAAAATCCAGAATCAGAGTTTTGTGCGTGACTAGTCATCTATGGCTGGAGGCTCAGTAACCACCGAGAATCTTTGTGTTTTGTTATATACACATATATATGTATATGTTGTTTTGTTTTGTTATTTATTTATTTATTTATTTTTTATTTAACGTCTATCCTATTCAAATTGTGTTGTTTGTGTTTGGTAGTAGATGGACGGAAATTGGCCATAGGGAATGGTTATCAAATAAAAAAAAAAATTCTCTCCTCCATTATATGGGATTTAATTTAAAACATTTGTATACAAGAAGTTGAACTCATGCTTTATAAATGAAAACATGTTCCTTAAATATCTAACTCATTACCACTCTATTATTATAAAATTGCAAAAAAAATGTGTCAGTAGTCTGACATCAGTAGGTGGACAAAATATGATTTGTCAGAAGAACCTTTTGGTAACGTACCACGCTAACAAAAAAGCATGGATGTCCACTCACATCTTCATGCTGTTTCTACGTGCATTTGATGCAAAAATGGGTGTCTAGAATTTAAAGTTCTTTCTTTCTCTTTAAAGTTCTAACCACCGAGAATCTTTGTTTTGTTATATACACATATATATGTATATGTTGTTTTGTTTTGTTATTTATTTATTTATTTATTTATTTAACGTCTATCCTATTCAAATTGTGTTGTTTGTGTTTGGTAGTAGATGGACGGAAATTGGCCATAGGGAATGGTTATCCAATAAAAAAATATTTTTTCTCTACTCCATTATATGGTATTTAATTTAAAACATTTGTATACAAGAAGTTGAACTCATGCTTAATAAATGTGTTGGACTGTGCGCCCTTTGTTCACTCGAATGAGTAGGCTTATTAGCCCAAGTGACTTTAGCCATGCTATTGTGTTTAACTTAGGCCTAGTTTACTAGACCGCATTAGTCGATGTTTGCAAGATTGGTAGTAATAGTATCGATTACGTTTCGACCTCTGTAGTAGGCCACGCCCAGAAGCAGACGTCCTTCACGGTGCAAGCAGTTACTACAACTCCCGCGTTTTTCGAGGGGTCCCCTCATCTCTGATCGTACTAAGTAGCCTAGCTTAGTCTTTTGTATTGTGTCTCATATTATTAACTGTAAAGAATAAACGTTTCTATTCATCACCTAAAGTGTTTCATCAGGTTATGGGCCTAGAACACTTTATCTGCGCCTAAAAACGAGGTTAAGGTTGACACGTACGGGTGAGTACTTTTAATTTCCTGAAAGCAGGCCTAGGCCTAGGATAGGCTAGGATCAAGCATGGCTGTTGCAGGTGATATCTCTAAAATGTTGATCACCAAGTTGAATAATGCAAATTATCAACTGTGGAAATTAAAATTAAAGGTAGTACTCATGAGGGATGGATTGTGGGATGTAGTCACCCAACCCAAGCCAGACCCAGAGCCCAGTGACTGGGGAAAACTGGAATGCAAGGCCATTGCAGCAATATGTCTCAGTGTCGAAGATGACCAGTTGCTTCATCTCGCTCAACTTGAGACGGCCAAGGAAATGTGGGCCATGCTGCAAAGGTTGCATGAGAGATCCACTATTGGCAGCCGATTATATCTAATGCGAAAATTGTATGGGATGAGGTTTACCCAAGGTACCATGCAGGCGCACCTCAACTCCATGCTGGAGGTTGTGGGTCAATTGCGGGGCATGGGAAAGAAGGTCGAAGACGACGACCTAGTAGCAGTCATGTTGTGCAGTCTACCGGAGTCATACTCTACGTTAGTTACAGCCCTTGAAGGAAGAGACGAGAAAGACTTGAACGTCGAATATGTCTCTGGCAAGTTGACCGACGAGTACCAGCGCCGTGTCGAGGCGACGCGGGACCATCGCGACAACGAGGTAGCCCTCCAGACAACATATCACAAGAGACAAGAGACGGGCACGTACGGCAAGCAGGTGCCAAAAGGGAGCAAGTCAGGTAAGGAGGAACGGGAATGTTTCTACTGTAAAAAGAAAGGCCATCTGAAGGCAGACTGCCTCAAGTACAAAACACATCTAGGCAAGGTAAAGGAGAAAGCTAACTGCATGGTACGCATCCAGGATGTTGGCAGCAGTGCAGCACCCCAGCACTCCTTTGCGGTATGGAGCAGTATACACAAGGACCAGGCCGACCGCTGGTATGTGGACTCAGGAGCTACGAGCCACATGACAAGCAACAAAAGGTTCTTTACTGCGTTGCAAGATGTAAAGACCCAGGTATATTTGGCAGACAACTCAACGATCTCTGCGGAAGGAATCGGTAGCGGGTGGTTGTCGTGCAACACTCCAAACGGTAAGGTGGAACAAGTATACCTCAAGGATGTGCTGTACATTCCGGAACTGGATGGCGGGTTGTTATCGGTTCAATGTGCAACTCGTAGTGGGTACACGGTGACGTTCGAGGATGCCACCTGCCAGATAACTCACAAGACGGTCGTCACTGCAACCGCTGAACTTGACGGGACACTTTTCAGGCTCAAGTGCAAAACGGGCAACGACGCAGCGTTGTGTGCACGCAGCCAAGTATGCATGCATCGATGGCACCGACGCTTAGGTCACCGGGATCCAGCTGCAATTAAGAAGCTGTTCACGGAGGGACTGGCCCTAGGCATACACATTGGCAAATGTGACGCAAAGGTGGACTGTGACTGTTGCATGAGAGGGAAGTTAACCCAACTACCATTCCCAACGAGCGAGACCAGAGCTACCAAGCCCGGTTAACTGCTACATAGTGACGTCTGTGGACCGATGCCGATCACAACGCCGAGCGGTCATAGATATATGGTAACTTTTATCGATGACTACTCACGCTTTACGTTCGTCCGTCTCCTTAAGTCCAAGGATGAAGCGGCAAATGTTGTAAAGGAATATATTGCTATGGTTCACACTAAGTATGGACATAGGCCCACCATTTTCCGCACAGACAACGGGAAAGAATACGTCAACAGGGATCTGCAGGATTTCTTCAAGCGTGAGGGGATCCAGCAACAGTTCACGGTGCCACACACGCCTCAACAAAATGGCGTGGCCGAGCGTAAGAATCGTTCTCTAGTTGAGATGGCAAAATGCATGTTGTTGGATGCAGGACTTCCTGAAAGATTTTGGGGAGAAGCAGTGTGTGCCGCGGCATATCTTCAGAATCGTTTACCGAGCCGAAGCGTGGACAAGACACCTTGCGAACTTTGGGATGGCAATAAGCCCGACTTAAGCCACATCAGAGTTTTTGGGTCAAAAGTGTATTCCCTTGTCCCAAAACAAAAACGCAAGAAATGGGATGATAAGGCCATCTTGGGCGTGCTCATAGGCTATGACACCGCCTCCAAAGGTTACCGCCTGTTGGACGTTAACACCAACAAAGTGTGGATAAGTCGTTCCGTGCGCATCATCGAGATGGACGAGCAGAACAATCCACACATCGTTGAAGCAAGTGGTGGAATCAGTCTTCTGCCAGAAGGGGAAATGGACGGGGACTTCGTCAACATTCTTGAGGACGCGGAGGAGGATTCGAAGGAGGCCACCGAGTTGACTCAGCAAGAGCCTACAGCGGCAGAAACAACTGTCAACGATCAGCAGATTGTTCCTCCAGCACCACGTCAATCACAGAGACCGAATAAAGGAATCCCACCAAGAAAACTTTCGTATAAAGTAAGAGTGGACCAACCACGTGAGCCATCCTCGTGGAAACAAGTGATGGAGCTACCAGAACGCGAAAGAAGAACTGGGTGTTGGCCGCAGAAGAGGAAATGTCAGCTCTTAAAGAACGTGGAGTGTGGGAGATTGCCAAACTCCTCCAGGCGCCGGGCAGTCTCATCCAAGTGGGTATTCAAGACTAAACTAGATGCAAATGGTGACGTCAACACTTACAAAGCGCGGCTAGTGGCGAGAGGATTCTCGCAGCGTTATGGTGAGGACTACGACGAGACGTTTGCGCCAGTAGTCAAGCACGAGACAGTGCGCGTGCTGCTCAGCGTGGCGGCTATTCGCCAGTTGCATGTACGGCACCTTGACGTTAAGTCAGCGTACCTAAATGGAGATCTGGAAGAGGAGCTTTACATGGAACAACCACCGGGTTTTGAGGAACCAGGCAAGGAGCACATGGTATTGCGACTAAAGCGCAGTATCTACGGGCTCAAACAATCGGCACGAGCATGGAACAAGAAGGCCACAGAAGCACTGGCAAGTCTTGGTTTCGAGCGCGGAAAAGCTGATTCATGTCTCTTCATGAAAAAGGAAACGACCGGTAGTACCACCTATGTGCTGTTGTACGTAGACGACTTACTGGTAGCCGGAGAATCTGAAGAGGTCGTTCAGGGCATTTGTGCGCAGCTAAACGAGCATTTCACGACCAAGGATTTAGGTGAAGTGGCTCACTATTTGGGGATCCAGATCGAGCGAGAAACAGACGGTTCGTTCCTTATCCACCAACGAACTAAGATAGTTCAACTTCTAGAAGAGCAAGGGATGCTGGAGACGAAGCCTTCTGCCACGCCAATGGAAACAAATTATTTGTCTTCCATGGAAGAACCCAGCGTCAAGTTGCCGAATAACACAAAGTATCGACAAGTTATTGGATCACTCCTGTACATAGCTACAGTGTCCAGACCGGACATTGCGGTAGCTGTCAGCTTCTTGAGCCGACATGTGGAGTCACCCACAGAACGCGACTGGAAATCGGTGAAGCGGGTAATGCGTTACCTGGCCGGGACCCTCGATGCGAAACTGCGCCTGTCTGCAAGGAGTGAGCTCAAGCTGCAAGGGTACATGGACGCTGACTGGGCCGGTGACACCACCGACCGAAAATCGACTAGCGGATACATCTTCCTATTGGGTGAGAGCACAGTATCGTGGTCGAGTCGCAAGCAGACGATCGTCGCATTGTCGTCCACCGAGGCAGAATATGTCGCGGCTGCGAATGCCTGTCAAGAGCTGTTGTGGTTACATCAACTGCTGGACGACGTAGGGGTACCAGTACAAGGAGCAACCACGATCTTCGAGGACAACCAAGGCTGTATTCGCTTGATCGAGTCAGATCGGTGCAGCGCTAGGACGAAGCACATCGCAGTCAAGCACCATCTCATCCGAGATCTGCGAGAGCGTGGCATCGTGGATGTGCAGTACTGCCCAACCGAACACATGACTGCGGACATGATGACTAAGCCAGTGTCAAGAGAACTATTAAAGCGGTTTGCTTCACAAGCCCAGCTAGTGTTTAGCGAGTGAAGACGGCGAGAAGGGGTGTTGGACTGTGCGCCCTTTGTTCACTCGAATGAGTAGGCTTATTAGCCCAAGTGACTTTAGCCATGCTATTGTGTTTAACTTAGGCCTAGTTTACTAGACCGCATTAGTCGATGTTTGCAAGATTGGTAGTAATAGTATCGATTACGTTTCGACCTCTGTAGTAGGCCACGCCCAGAAGCAGACGTCCTTCACGGTGCAAGCAGTTACTACAACTCCCGCGTTTTTCGAGGCGTCCCCTCATCTCTGATCGTACTAAGTAGCCTAGCTTAGTCTTTTGTATTGTGTCTCATATTATTAACTGTAAAGAATAAACGTTTCTATTCATCACCTAAAGTGTTTCATCAAAATGAAAACATGTTCCTTAAAAATCTAGCTCATTACCACTATATTATTATAAAATTGCAATAAAATGTGTCAGTAGTCTGACATCAGTAGGTGGACAAAATATGATTTTGTCAGAAGAACCTTTTGGTAACGTACCACTCTAACAAAAAAGCATGGATGTTCACTAACATCTTCATTCTGTTTCTACGTGCATTTGATGCAAAAATGGGTGTGCAAGATTGTAAAATTTTTCTCTTTGTTGACAACTGTGCCGCCCACCCTCCAGACACGGCCTGTTTAAAAAACATTTAAAGTTCTTTATTTTCCTCCTAATTGCACTAGTGCACTGTAACCCAAGAATGCAGGTCTTACAAACTGTTAGAAGCACTATTATCGCAAGAGGCTTTGGCAAAAGCTTTCCTCTTGCTCGACTCCGGAAATAACCCCAAATCAATGATAATTAATGTCCTCCAGACCATTCATTAGGTTACGTGGTTTCCGCTTGGCGCGATGCTAAAGCATCTAGCATTGAGAACTGTTTCCACAAGTGCGGTTTTAAGCAAACTATGAAGATGATATCATTATCGAAGAGGATATCTTGCCTGATGACTTAAATCCGACGGTTGGTTACGAGTCAACGAAGAAGACAAAGTAACTTTTGACGCTTACGTGTCAGTTGACAAGAACTTATCTATGTGTGGCAACGACACAATAGAAGCTTTGTGTGACGCGGCGTCGTCCAAAGAAGATAGTGATGTAGACGACGACGAGGAAGCAGAAGCGATTCCAACTTTTGCCGAAGTAATCACATCCTTCGAAAAACTACGCTTTTTTATGTACTTGCAATCAAAAGAAAAAAAGAACATGTCATTAGCTTGTGAACTATGAAAACTCCCAGTAGTTGTAGTAATAGTTATTAGGGTTTAAGGACACACAACACTAAGGTTATTAGTGCCCGTATTCTCTTTCATAGTGACGTGTTATTTCTTAAATCCTGTTGTACAGCTTTGTTGATTTCAGATATTTAAAAACATTGGAAATATTCTTAGATTTATTAGATAAAATTTCTTTTAAATTAGGGTTTCGTTTAAAATCATTCCTTTCGTCCATTTGTTGAGGACATTCTACTAAAATGTGCTTAACAGTTAAGATCTAACCACACTGCTTACACGGGCGGTGGATCTGAGCCTCTTAAAAGGTATCCTTGAGTGAGATGTGTGTGTTCAATGCGTAGACGGGTCAGAACAGCCTCTCCACGCCGAGAAGAGCGCCTTAAAGAGATCCAAGGTGTTGCATCGTCTTTTATTTCGCAAAGCTTATTATTTTGCATGATATACCATTCTTTGCACCATTATTCTTTAAGTTTACGTTTAAAGAATGTTTTAAGATCAGGCGTTACAACTAAATGGCAATCAATTTGTTTTTTGTCGGTTGTGTCGATGTGTGTGTCGGTCGCATGTCGGTTACAAACGTCTTTTGTGCATTATTGGAATTCCAGTCAGCTTTATGTATACATAGCTTACTTTAAACGCAGTAGGCATCCAACCGGAAGTATAGATGCTACAGGTAGTGTTGTTCGAAGACTAAGAAGACCACAAGGTGATAAATCGGGACACATTTTCCTGTGCAAAATAACTGTAAAGGATAATGTCTCAAAAAAGAAATATTCGGTTTGCAACATGTTGTCGGAAAGGCACGACACAAACAACATACATTACTGGTTAGCCAAATGGGTAAGAAGTGGGGCCATAATTCGATCGAAAATAGTTACGGATATGTCAGGAGCGCTTATGGCTGCAGTAGTAAAAGCCTTTACGCAATATTCCTCTCTGTATGACTATGTTCAAGAATGTTCAAATATCCTCTTATTTGAGGAAACCAGGCCAACGGTGAGTGTACCAAATTGTATCTTACGCTGTGATGTACCATACCATAAAGCTGAAACCCAGGCAAGTTCCTGGAAGAGCCTATTCCTATAAAATGAACTAGGCAGCTTTACCTAAGCAGTATGGGTCAGGTTGTCCAATGTGACAACATTGCCGAAACGGAACAGCTACTAAAAGCAATATTCACAGTAGCTCAGTACGAGACGGAGGGAGATACCATCGAGGGTGAACCAACAACATGTAAAATATACAAGTCCTTTCTTCAGAGACGGATAGCTTGCGGGCTTCAATTTTTTTTTTTCAAGTCGGGTTTCAATGGTGGAGGGAATCACCGAGGCATAGCCCATAATACTCCCTTAGTCCATCCCCAACCGTGCCGAGACTTGGCTCGGATACTAATTTCTGGGGTCTGTTTAAGACCCTAGGATCGACACCTGAAACGCCGGCCGCCGCGTCCCCTTCGTGGTGGGGGGTACCCATGCCCCAACAGTTCAGGCGCTGCCCTCCTGGGGTTACCCCCACTCAGACTTTGGCGACTAGGCTTGGATACAAGTCCAGGATTGGTCATGGTCTGACACCACGAGCGCCTGTCGCCAGCGTCATCGTCACAGCTTGTTCACGTCAGCTGCTCCAACCGCTGAGCATGATGCCGATTTCTGGGAAACCCAGGCAACGAAGCCAGCCCGGTAATACCCAGGCGAGCCCCATACCTACACCATGCTCCTGGTGGCTGGACACCACCGAAAGATTTTGTATCTGTGAGTGATGATCAGGGTAAATACGTACAGAAACAGAAAATATTAGCTCTCTTGAATTTGAACAAGCTTTATTTCCAATTTAAAACAAATCACATATTAAAAAAATATATTAGTTCTCTTCAATTTGAACGAGCTTTGCTTCCAATTTAAAACAATATACACATTGCCGAGCTTTGTCCAAAACGGAGCATTCTTGCAGGGCCTCATGGGCATAACACTCACTTTGTTTGAGTGTGTGACATTCACCAAAATGTTAGTGTAGGGCAGTAGTTGGCCATTTCTGACACTCTGCAATCGCAACTCCACTTCTCCATGACGGCTAAAGGAAGGAGAACCTACAAAAGAAGAAATTAATTCAAGACGCCATTACCAGGTGGAACTCGACCCGAGATATCTTATTCAAAACTGGGTGGCTATTAATCAAGTGCTCCACAACAAAAGAGCTACAGAAATGATGATCATTACCGCAACAGAACATGACAAAATGAAGGACATACTCAAAGTCCTTGAGTATTTCAAGGACCCCGTCCCGGTTTTTGTAGGTTATTTGTTGCACCCCAGAGTAGGCATGCCGCGAAAGATAACAATAACACAAAAAATCAAACTAAGTTACATCATACAAAATGTTTTCAGTCAAACAGGTGAAGGACTGTGACACCAAGAAAATTAATAGACTGGCTTTTATTGCAATGTCACAATGTGAGGTAATTTATCGAGAATTTATTAGTAGTCCAGAGGGGCTACTGAAAGTGTTCCTGCCTGAAATCTTTTTAATCTTACTCCAGACTTTTGCTGCTGGAGTACGGAGAGTTATGGAAGATACATACTTTTCCCACGATCTTTTACGAGACTCCTTTACAACGAATCTTGCTTTTGCTCTCAATTGGCTTAATAATTCCAAACTATCTTGTGTTGGAAATGCATTAAATCTCCTTAGCGCCTTTCTCCTGCATTTTATTGCCTCTTTACAGTCGTCATTCCACCAGGATACTGGAAGTCTTTTTGGGTGAATTGATGTTTGAGGGATTGTGGATTTGGCGGCTGAAGTCATAGACTCTGTGACATGGTTAACCTGATCCTGTATGTTAGAAAGTACTTTATTGCTAAACACAGCAAGGTTTGATGCCCCAGTCCGCACGTTTTATGTCCCAATTTGGAGACCTTTGTCTTGGTTCTCCTTGATGAGTCATATTGACAAGTATGGGGAAAAGATTACTCCCACATACGTCTGGCCAGGAGGCCAAGTCTTGAAACCACTCATTTCGAGTCGTGAAGTGAGTCAAGTCACCTCGTCGAAGTCGCGAGTGACTTGGCAATATCGAATAGGGTAGTCTTGAAATCCACCATTCGTTTGGAAACGACAAGCGAGTTGGAAATATTCCGAGTCGACTGATTTTTCGCGACTTGTAGCTCCGCCCCCACAGCTCATTGAACGACCAATCACAAACAGCGTTACATAAAAATTTCGATATAAATAATCGATGTTGTCAAGTATATCGCTGCTAAAATCGATTCGCGTAAAATTGCTTCAGCTGATTTTGCTGTCACAACACAACTACACATCACAAGCTTGAAAGACAGTCACACTTTCTGTTATATGTTGTTTGTTTTGTTATTGACGTAAGTTTTCAAGGGCGTAGATCTAACCCGTATAATATACTAGTATTCATAGATACCCTGTCAACATAAAATGCCGAAACATATCGCTAAGATTTCTTTTGGTCAACAAGACGCTTAAAAGTCTGTATGATGGAAGCAAATGCTCGGCTTTTCACAGGAAAACTTGATAATGCTTACTCCAAAATTAGTAAAGACTTGGCATGGAATGAAGTTGCCGCGAACTTCAATGCCATGTTCGGTGCGACAAAAGACGTGAAACACTGGATGAAGGTAAGTTGATGGAACATAACCTAAAATTAGGCTAGGGCCTAGGGTGTAGGCTAAGGCTAGGCCTTCCTAGGGCCTCCGCCTCTAGGCCTAGGGCTTAGCCTAGTTAGATTGTTAGTTTGTCGGTTGTTAATCGCTTGAAAGTTATTCTGTAGGGCATAGGCCCCTAGTCCAATGTGGGAATTATCGTAAGCTAGGCTAGGCTAGGCCTAGGGTCTAGACCTAGACCCCAACCGGGGAACAACTTGCCTAGGGCCTTTGCCTAGGCCTACCCTTTTAAAATCTGCCCTAGGGTCTAGGCCAACGTAAATAATTTATCGTTAACTGCTAGCCTAGGACCTAGACCTATGGCCTCGACCTACGCCCATAGATAGCTACTAGTATACCCTCCACCCACCTACGCCCTATCCTTAGTACAGGCTTTATTGTAGGCCGCCTAGGCTATAGTAATAATTTTGGTAAATTTTTTTGACAATTGTAGATGTGGGGAGACATGAAGAGCCTCGTGAAGAAAAAATGCCAGGCTGAACGATTGCGCTTATCAGCCACGGGCAATCCAAGCGAGAGTGAAGGTGATGAGAAAGAGGAGATCGAGCCAATGACTCCTTTGCAACTGAGAATTGCCGAACTCTTGGGCCCAATCCCTTCAGGTGGCCACATCAAGTCAACGGAGAGTGCCATAGGGAAGCCAGCGGAAGTGTCTATGATACTTGACGTTGTGGTGAGTAACTTTTCGTAGAACACCTAGGGCCTAGCCCTAGCCTACTCGCCAATGCACTGTTGAACTCTTTTAAAATTTAACTTAATGGTGGGAAATAGGAATACCTAGGTAAGGCCTATTGATAGTCTAGGCCTAGCCTAGTGGAGATGAGACTTCAAGGTGGCATCAAGTTAATGTTTACAAATAAATATTTTTTAAATATCAAGATTAAAAAATGTGTTTCACAGGCTAAATATAAATATATAAATAATTGCCGTGAGGCATGGGCCATAAAACAAGCCGCTGGGCGCAATTGGTTTACAAGCTTCTTGAAACGGAATCCAACGTTGTCTATTCGCTTACCGGAAGCTACGTCTCTGTCACGATCAATGGCATTCAACAAACCTATAGTGCAGAAGTTTTAAGACAATTTGGAGTCCGTTTTAGCCCGTTTTTAGATGAGCCCAGGAAACATGTGGAATGTGTACGAAACAGCCTTGATGACTGTCCAAAAACCAGGAAAAGTTATTGCAGAGAAGGGTGCCAAGAAGGTGGGTCACTTAACATCTGGAGAAAGAGGAGAACTTGTAACTCTTTGTGTCGCTATAAGCGCTACAGGTAACTCGGTGCCTCCAATGTTGGTGTTTCCTCGTAAAAATTTCAAACCGTAAATGCTGACAAGCGCTCCACCTGGAACACTTGGTGTGGCATATACAACTGGTTGGATGACAACAGAAAACTTTATAGTTTGGCTCAAGCATTTCATCAAATGTGTACGCTGTTCAAAAGAAGATCCAGTCCTACACTACTATTGATCCTGGGCAAGGTGCTTGAAAGAATAATAGTCCCCAGGCTAGACAAAATGTACAAAGAAAGTGGACTTGGGGCGAGAAACCAGTACGGTCATTGATTGCCCTAGCCAAAAACTCCTGGAAACACCACGATCATGTTGCCTGATTATTGTGGGTGTACAATTCAGATATGCCTATTTAAACTGCAACACAAATATCCTCAACACTAACCAGACTTTTTTTAAATGCATGAACAAACACAAAAAACAGTTAAGCTTATTTTGTGGAACTGTCGAGGCTTTCATCCCACACTGAATAGAACCAAACACTTTCCGAACATCAACCCCTCAGGCTCAACGGGACAGGACAGACAGAGCACAACACTGAGATGATGAGCGCTTTCCTGACAAGCAGGGCAGAATAAAGAGAGAACTAGACCTAAACCAGAACAGACTATTGCATGAAGTTGACAAACAATAAACAGAATGATGCGAGAACACAACAGCCAATACTTGCTCAAACAACACACTCAGCAGCAATAGAACCCAACTCATTGTGTTGTGGAGGCCCTGAAAGAACAGAACGAAGAGCGGGCACAAAACTCGTCCGCCTGCGACAAGAATAACAGGCAGACTGCGAGGCGGGGCTCACCGCTGCTTGCGTGCAGGTGGTAGTTAAAAGGGGTGCGGGGCGGCGAGGTCGTATCGAAGCTGCACGTTTTATGCATTGGACGTTACTAAATTGATTGGATATTGCTTAAGGGCAATCCCTAGACCAAAATATGATTTCTAAAAATGCAGTTAAGACGTCTGAAAAGGAAGTAGAATGTAAGAGGGGCTTAATAAAAAAAAAATTGAATTTCATAAACCAAAAAATGATTGGTGTGAAACGTGTGTAGGTAATGCATGAAAGTGCGGTTAAAAATGAGAGTGCATCGGAAGAAAATACCCTTGTATTTGAGAAGCACACTTCTAAAAAAAGGGCTACACGAGAAGAAAAAACACGCGACAAGGCAAGCATTATTTTTATTTATTTATTTAACGTCTATCCTATTCAGTTATAAAAACTGATTTACAAAGGAGGACAACTAAATAAATCTAATTACATAGATGCAGAAACAACAATAAACAAACAAGGAATGAAATAGAAATAGGTCAGGGAAGTTTGGAAGGATATCAAAGGTAAAATTTCATTTCATACTGATTGGCGCTTAGAAAGTGGGGGGTGGGGGGGGGGGGTGTCTCCCTACTTTTTCTTATGATTCCCTCCTGCACACAGATTGCTAGACATCCAATCACGCAGTTCATCCGAGGCTTTGAAAACCGGAAAACATATTATAAGACTGTAACGTGGACTGTAGCCTATACATACTATAATAACATTCCTGGATTAGGTGCTCAGAAGCATTTATTCTCCGGGTCCCCCCCCCCCCATCGCCCACCACTTGAAATAGGACACGCATTCACTCGGCGACATGGCTGACTCAGTCAACATATACTGCGGGGTGAGACAAGTGTGCCTTTGTTTATGCTCGATATCTAAACACGTGGCTTTCTAAGAGGGCTATTATCTATTTATTTCCAAGAGGCTTATTGAATTAGGCATAGCCCATGGGTTCGAAATCGTCAAGAGTGCATATATTTTTGTTATTGGACTGTCGTTTGTCGAATTGCAGAACGCAACAGTCACCGTAAAAACAGTCTTCCCACAAAAACCACGAAAGCTATTTTCGTGTCTTTACATTGCTTCTATGACACCTACACAACCTACACTCATTTCATTGGTAAAAATATAGTATTATTTGACAATAAATTTTATTTCGGTAAATATTTTATAGTGAGAATAAAAAATTGCAAGACTGCTCAATTGATCTTGCGATATATTTGAAAGCAAGCATGTTTTTTGCTGCTTCTACAGCGGACAACCCTTTGTAGGCGCAAATTCGCCGCTGTGACTTTGTGACTTTTAGATCACACTCACGAGGCTACAACAGTAGCGTAAGCTGAAACTACATTCAAGAGTGTGATGAAAGATAGTGACTCAAGTCAAAGCCGACGAACAGTTGACTATCAATCAGCCTTTGTTTGTTATGTGTTCATATTCAGAGTCGTGCCGTACACGCACTTCGTTGACACAATCAATTTGTATTTCATTGCAGATAAACATAATTAGGCCTAGAAAAGTTTACGCCGAACGGTCAGATTATGTGGGAAAAAGGTATTACGTAATTTATGTTCATATTTCGAATTAATTTTACTAATAAAATATTATTAGCTTTTCTTTATTTGGTCAAATATTATAGAAAACCATGGTGAGCGAAGCGAAAACCTGATTGACTGGCCACAATTAAAAAGCTCGGGTGTGTTTTAGTTTTCGTGTATATGTTATTGTTGAAACAGCAGTTGATGAAATTTGTAAGAAACTTTCGAAATTTCTTATCTTACAGACACATTCTGAACGCAACCGAATAAATAGTTTTTGGCAAAAAAAGCTTCTTACGTTGCATGTTTACCTATTTTGCAGTGCGTTTTCCGCTCTCTACCGGTCAAAGGATTCCTGGCTTTGGTATTTTCAGGGAACGCCCGTAACCTCTAGCCTTTCAAATATACATGCGATCTTTTTGGCAAAATTAGAGTAAAATTAGTCATGAAAATCGAACTTTCCGTTTAGTTTTTATTCTAAGGATTTATTATTTTCTTATTTATTGGCCGTGTATATTATGTGCAGGCCGACAACAGTGACATTTCAATGTGCACTGAGTAGGCCTACACTGCGTGATATTGTGTTCACAAAAGTTTATAGATATTTTGACCACACCAAAACCCTGTACTCCCCCCCCTCCCTTCCCCACGCGGCTTTTAGTACGACTGCAGCCGTATTTGTTTGTCGTAATCCTATGGGTTTCTTTCACAATGATTAACCTGGTGACGATGTAGGCATGAAAGTATGGATAAATAAATAGGAACTAGTTGCGGGATCGACGGCGATAGTTGCAATATTGTATCTTTTGTAGGGAAAATGATTTCGAACCACAAGCTGGCCCATCGACGGCTCAAGATGTGAATTCCTACTGCAACAATGGTGACAATAAAATAAAAAATTACCTACTTATTATCAACTTTTTACATGAATCAAATGTCACGGCCTGCCACGGAAACTTTTATTGGATAGTTGGTAGAAAGATAGGCCGTGCTATTGTAGCTGACTTTAGTCTTTGTTTGTCCGAAATTGTATTATTGTTAAGCAACAATCAATAGCTGAAAATAGAATCGGTTCCTGAGTTTTCGGGTAATCGGGTATTGGAACCCGTGCCAGACTTAGTCGGGCGGAGCTATCGGGTACCCGTCGTCTTCCCTACTATACAAGAATGGATTATATATAGGTTACGTACTATAGTATAAATTATATTATAGATGTTGGTTGACATTATAGTATAGTAGGAAATAGATGATAAATTATTAATAATGCAATGCTTCCTTGACATCACCTATATTATATTGTCTATAGGTAGCTTCCTTTCTTTTCTTTTTACTTATTTGTTCCAAATGTAGATTTACAGTAGTAGGGCCTCACAGTCAGCTTATATTGATTGTTGGGTGGCGCAAGAATGAGGAAGTAGCTAACAATTTAGACCTCAATTACAATATTCTTTATTCTCTGATCAACAATTTGTATTATATTATTATGCAACCAGCAAAGCAACTTTACTATAGGGCCTGAATTGCTTCATTTATCTTTATATTAATTCGTTATCAGCAAAACGTTGCCAACGTCGTCATAATGAATAGCAAGTCAACATGCTTCATGGATTTAATTTTATTTAATTTAATTTTTTTTGAACTGTTGTTTACTCCCGGAAACAATAACAATTGTTCCAATGAAACTAGTGAAATGATTTCATAACTTGTATTAATAGACTTTGAAACAATTGTCACCGAGGCAGAACGTGCCGGAACGGACAACAACTCCATGCGCCATGTAAGCAATTCATTTGGTGACGACGTCAGGGTTGTTTTCTCCAGACGACACGAATATTTTGTCATTCGAAACGAACGAAATGCTTTCTCGAATGTGTACAATAGACTTGGAGGCTATTGTCAAAGCGGCAGAACGTGGCGAAAGGAAGTCTGTCCAATCTCAATCGCACACTTTGGATGCAAATGTTTCTCTTGTCCGTCGTGAGGACAGGGGGCGTCGCGCACTCGTCTACAACGATTCAACTCTGTTGTCGGTGAAACACGAAGATCTTGTAGAATGCTCACAGACGACAATAGTTTGTTGTCGCGACGACCACTCCAAGAGGTCACAGATCCAAGAGATAATCGAAGGAGACTTGGACTTTGGACAACATGTAGTTCATTCATTGATCACTTACCAAGACTACAAGACCGACACAAACTGTGGCGAGATGCAAGCGATTGGCCGGTCGCATCGCCTTGCCACGACAATCTAGACCGGGGCCTGTTGAGAATTTGTTTAGAATTTTAATTATCTAGTCTACTTGTACTCGTTGCAAGGACGTGATTGATTTAAAAGACAAGACATTTTCTCAGAGGGTCGGAAATCTATTTTGATTGAATATTGCTTTACGTCTCATATTTATGCAACTTGGCTAATCGAGACGAAGGTAGGGACGTAAGGGATGACGCGGAGGGACAAGGGGTGGACAGGCCTGTGCTGGTAAGAACCAGCCACAAGCAAGTTCATGAGGAAGTAGGGGATGCCTTGGGGATGTCACTGCTAGGTGAAGAGGGTAGTTCTTCGCTGTCTACCGTTCATGAGAAGTAGGGGATGCCTTGGGGATGTCACTGCTAGGTGAAGAGAGAAGTACTTCACTGCCTACTGTTGATGAGTACGTAGGGGATGAAGTGGTGGTTTCGCTTCGTGGTGACGAGGGCAGAAGTACAACAGTGCCTACGTCTTGTGAGGATAGGAAGGAACCAGACGTGGTTGTTTGCCCTATTGTGGAGAGTGGTGGGACATCCTTGTCCTACGCAGCGTTGGTCAAGGGGAGCGCCAAAGGGGTGTCATACCCTAGTATGGGAAGTGGTGGCACTGACGTACCATTATCTCTTAAGTTCAAAAGAAGGGGTAGCATTGCTGTACAATTAGCTATTGGGTTCAAATGGGGTGGCAATGTCGTCTCATTTGCACTTGGCTTCAAGGGTGGAGGAACCAGGGGTGGTGTCACAGTCCTTAGTGCATAGTTATGCCATGGACATAATTCTCCGAAGTTATACTGATTGTGATTTCATTTGTGAGGTCTATATAAGCAGATGTGACTATGTTATTTCTCAGTGTCAGTACTAGGCCTATGTATTATGCTGAGCTAGAAATTGTCGGTCAAAGACTTCTAAGTGAGGCACAGACATGTAAATAAACCTTTGAGTCTTGTAATGGGTCTGCAATTAATTAATTGTTTGATTTTGCCGATGCGGCAGAAGTTGCACATTCAAGACCTTGTGTAAACAAAGTGGACGTGGGTTCTTACCTGACTCTGGTGACGGTGAGCATGGCTGTATTAACAAGTAACAAGTAATGTTGTATGGTAACTTATAAATTATATTGCTTATTATATAAATTACTAATGTTTTATATCAATTTAATGTATTTTTTTGTTTACTCAATCAGAGCTACAGTTAATTTAATCTGGTTATTTGATTCAAGAAGTTTTGCTTAATTGTTAATTGTGAATTCATTGTTTTGGTCTGTAAATTGAGATTATAAAATATTTTTTGCTGATTACGCGTTATGCTCGCGAGCCGAGTCACGGCAGTAATGTTATGTAATGCGTCAGCTGTTTGTTGTTGTGAACGGGCGAGCTGTCAAATGATGGCACGTGGGTTTGTTAAAGTACGCAAATGGCTGTTCATTTCTTATTTATGTTACAGTTGACGCGCCCCGCTCACTCGAATGGATATCGGGTGGAGGAAGGGAAAGCAGTACATGCCTGCGATTCTGACAGACGACGGAGAAGTGTCCGGCTCGTTTAGTCACAATGTCGGGACAGCACTGGCAACGTATTTTGATTTTGAAAATCCAGGAATTTACCAGGAATTCCAAATGTTATTACTGAGGGATTTTGGACAGTAAATCTTAATGTGCCTACTTATTGTTTTTGTTTTGAATTACGCACAAACAAATAATTAGCTAATTTATACTTGTGTTTTTTTTGTTATTGTTTGTGAATAGACTAAGATAAAGGGATTTACAGGTTGAAATTAATGATTCCTAATTCACAGGAATTATAGATTTGATTAGAAAGGTTTGACTGTCGTAGAGTCACGTCTTTTATATTAGTACCTGGATGTACATGCCAAAGGCGAGGTTCTGAGTTTCGTCCGGAAAACGTGGGATTTCTTTGTTTTTTTCTTTCTTAAACTAGGATTTTCAGGTTAGGGGTCCTGGTTTGTTGGTTTCACCGGTTCTTTGGAGAGGATGTGGCGTCGAATGAAGTGAATCCTTGCCAAGACAGAAGAGATCTTTCGGCCAAGACAAAGGAAGAAGGACTTATCTTCTAGTTACGTTTGTCAAGGTGATTCTATAAATCTGAAATAGGAGCCGGACTCTGAATGCATATGGCCAGTTTATACACAATAAATAAATAAATAAATACATTTTTATTTAGAGTCTACCCACTCAGTTATATAACTGATTTTCAGTGGGGGACTTTAAATCAAAGCGACCAAGCCAACCCTGCAGGCCCCGACGCAATCGACGAGTGAGCGATAACCAACCAAAGATCGATATTTTTAATAAGAAATATAGCAATCATTGGTATGGACAGTGCGAACACCCGCGAATCAACGCCAGAATCAACAAGGCCGATTCAGAACAACTCTGAAATTTATTTTGTGCTTTGTTGCTAGGACGGCTCCAAAGTCACCGTTTACAAACTCCTTAGACAAGAACTGATGGACTTAAGTCCAAATTAGAAGTTAAAAAACTTCTGACTTTAACGGGAATCGAGCCCTGGACCTTCTGCATTGGAAGCAGATACGCTAACCACAAGACCAACGAGCCACATCTATGACATCGTATACTTTATTTGTTTAAGGTACCGGGTCTGGAGTTCCTCTTTCTGATCGATGGTGTTGGAATGTCGGCATCGCCCATTAGCAGTCATTGGCTCTATTTGAACATGAAATTGCACCCCCTGGGGGTATTCCTGAGGAGAGGCCACCTAATCACGCTGTCCACAGACGACCCTTTAGTATTCCATATAACGGACGACCCTCTTGCTGAAGAGTACAGCTACGCAAGAAATGTGTTGAATTTGACTGTTGTTGAATTGGCGGAAGTTAGACGGAACTCCGTCCTTATCAGTGGTTTTTCCAATACGGTAAGGTAACACGGGGTTATAACAGTAGGTGTAGCCTGCCCAAAAAGCTTATGCCTATTTAAAATAGGTAGGCCTACTAAATTCCCATCCTGTCACCTAACTTCTCCACCCCAAGCATCTCTCTGATGTTCGTATTTCTAATTCTATCTCTTCTTGTGTTGACAACTGTGCTCCTCAGGAATCTTATCTCTGCCGCCTGTATTTTGCTTTCTTCTCTGTCACCCATAGTCCAGGTTTCTGCCGCATATGTGAGGATCGTAGAGTTGCCAACTTTTGAAAATGTGAAAGGTGGACACCTGAAAATATTTTGCATTCGTCCGCACCGAGCGCGAAGTGCGAGCTTCGAGGAGGTCTGGGGCAAAGCCCCAACTGCCGGAGGCCTTTTTGCCGAAGGCGATTTTTTTTTTACATAACTATAGTTATTTTGGGAGTTTAATGTTCAGATATTATTACTAAAGGGTTTGCCCAAAAGGCTTCTGGTGCTCAAAGAGGACACCACTTGTGAGTTGAGGGTGTGGAAAATTCAGTGGAAGTTTAATTTAAGAATGAACGTCGTTCAGACTGGTTTTGGCCTTTGGGACCTACCAAAATCTGCAGGCACAACAGATTTAAGCAGTTTAAGGCTGCACAGGAGTAGCTATAATATCGGCGAGATGCAGTGTCCCCGCATATCAGTTGGAACTCGGCCCACAATTGTCATATCGGCATAATTTTTTTTTACTCTTTTCACGATAAAATTTACTAGGACTGTCGATGTCGATTTTCGAACTTGTTTATAATATGGGCTTATAAAAAATTGCGAACTTGGACAATATTTTGACAATTTACCTTCAATTTGGAGCTTTATAAAAAAATTACAAACATTTTAATGGAAAATGTACATCACACAAGTCCTTATTTCAACATTTATCTTCAAAATAAAATAAAATTGATCAAAATCGTGTGTGTAGTTGCGGCTAAACTACTGATATTCGAATGCATGTTTTGCAGCTATTTTAGGCCTTTTTAGCCCCAGCAAGTGGCGCACTCTGGCGATATGATCTTTTGAGGGACAGGATGGTTATTTATGTTCGAAATAACAATTTCATTGGCCACAGAGTAAAACTGTTCAGCTAATGCAGAACACCACTCAATGCATAATACATGTTTATTGTTCACTGTTTGCTATGAACACGGCAACAGTAAGACATTATGTTCTTTGTGTAAGCTTTTAAGCTTGAATCAACCATTTTATTTTCCACGCTGAGCCCAATAAGAAACGTACACAGCATAATCATAATCGTGCATACGATATAAATTCGATGGAAAATGCTAAATTATTGAGCGAGCGAAGCGAGCGTCTCCACTTGACTCTTATGGCTCGAATGTCTGTTTTTTTTTCTGTTGCTGCTTCGATACAGGTCGCACCGTTTCTCTGATCGACCTGAAATTTTGCACACATGTACATACTACCTAGGTGGGTTGCTGTATAGTTTTGTGGCAAAATCGTTCATAAAGTTAAAAAGTTACATTAAAGTTAATCAAAGTTTTTTTTTAAACTAAACGGCGACAAAATCTGAGGTGGGCAAATCATTTAGAATGTCCGTCCGATCACGAATATGTTATTTTTATTTTGATCCGATAAGTATTGTAGATGGAAATTACATTATAACAAAGTCCCGTTACCATGGCAATGGAAAGTCGCACAGCTTTTTTGGCTCATGATAGCGGTCGAACGTAGGCTCGGATCGAGTTGAAATTTTGACCATCCGCAAGTTTCGTTCCCGATTTAATGCCATTAGTTTTGTGGCAAAATCGTTCAAAAAGTTATAATGTTACATTAAAGTTAATCTAAAGTTTTTTTTTTAAACTAATTGGCGACAAAATCTGAGGTAGCCAAATCATTTAGAATGTCCGTCCGGTCACGAATATGTTAATTTTATTTTGATCCGATAAGTAGTGTAGATAGAAATTAAATTTTAACAAAAGTAACGTTACCATGGCAACGAAAAGTCGCACAAGAATTCTGGTCACTATGTACTGCTACCTAGAAGTAATCAAGAGTTAAAATAGTTTTCCCAAAGAAATAATGTCAAGGTCCTCTTGATGGCGGTGGATTTTATCCATTCTCTCCTATTTTACAAATTTTCAGCTAAATCAGTCAAGACCTTAAAGACTTATTGGTATGTAACATTATGGGAATGTCGTACTCGGGTCGTGTTGCACGTACCGGTGCTCTCTCAACAACGCGTCCAACTGAGCGTTTTCCTAGTAGTATGATCTGCAACGGTCATCAGTTCATATTAGGATTACGCCTCGCACATGATGTGAAAACATATTCACTTTATAGCATGTAACGGAACGCAATCTTTGTTAGCCTAGTATGATACGTGTCAAATTATAACATAGAAAGAATTAAATTTAAAAATTACTCGTTTTGGAGTCGAACCCGGATCATTCGGTTCTATCCGCGCGTTTTCTTTTTGGGCTAGCTGGAGTGCTTATGCTTATGCTAACTTATGCTCGTGTGACGAGGAGCACAGCTGGGAACCAAGATGCGCGTGGTCGTGGACGGGGCGGACACTAGTGAAGGCCGGTAGCTGCAGGGTGGATAAGCATGTTTATGTTGTGCCAAGGTCAGTGATCTGTCAGTAGTGGCAATAGCAAGTGACCAATACAAATGAGTACAAAACGTACAGAGCATCGCAATGTCAACAATCTCCGACCTCCTTAGTATTTGAGGGCCCAGCCACGACAATTAAATGTTTTTGGCCTAGATTATAGTTTTAAAAAAACAAAACATTTTATCATAATTCCTCGATTTTTTATAGATAGGCTATCTTGTATTTACTATTTATTTTTATTTTTTTACATAACAATCTCTATCAAAAATGGATTACCATTTCAATAAGGCTGCATTTATAAACCTATTGCCCTGTATCAAGAGTCATGCTGAGAACAATACTATTCTAAATGCACAATATATCAAAATAATACATCTTTATATAAGAAGCTTAAGACATAAAGTAGGACTGCTGATGGGTGCGGGTATACAGGACTACGACATAATTTGCCTAACTGAAACGTGGCTCGATTTCTCTATTTTTGACGATAATATTTGTATTCCCAACTTCAAACTGTTTAGATTAGATCGAACATTTAGGGACAATGGGGGAGGCATAGCTATATATGTTAAAGAGGGTATTAATTGTTCACTCCATAAGCAAGTGTCCCAAAGAGACCACGAGTATCTAGGGCTAAAGATAAGTTGTCATCCTGAACCTTATCTATATGTATCGTGCGTATCATGTATCAGCGATTTAGCCGCGGTCGTTTAACCAGTTCCGACTCGAACACTGAAATTAAGCGACATCGGGCGTGGTCAGGGGTCGAGTGGGTCGCCGCTCTGCCCTGAAACACACGTATATCGCTGGCTAGAGCAGACTAGGGTTCGTAAACTTGTGTGACAGCTTCGTTCTCCTTGGCGCCGTCTGCTCGGCAGTCCGGGTTAGTGGAGGAACCTATATGACTGTCAAAAAGTTACACCGTCCTTTCGGATGGGACGTAAAGCCGTTGGTCCCCTTGGTACTTTTCGGTAGGAGTAGGCTATGTGCCGGTACCGGGTTTCTCCTCCTCCCTTCTCTATTAAATTTGCACTAGTGGGCTACATTGCCTGTTGCAAATAAATAATAAATAATAATAATAATAAGTTGGCGCCGTCTGCTCGGCTTTCCGGGTTAGTGGAGGAACCTATATGACTGTCAAAAAGTTACACCGTCCTTTCGGATGGGACGTGAAGCCGTTGGTCCCCTTGGTACTTTTCGGTAGGAGTAGGCTATGTGCCGGTACCGGGTTTCCCCTCCACCCTTCTCTATTAAATTTGCACTAGTGGGCTACATTGCCTGTTGCAAATAAATAATTAATAATAATAATAATAATAATAATAATAAGGGTTTCAACAATATTTGTTGAAAACGAGCGTCGTCACTTGCTAAGAAGCCTCACATTGCCCTACGGAACAGGGAATTGAATCAAAAGGAACGAGTTAATCAACACACAGAAATGGATTGAAGAATACCAATGAGTAAGGATTACCAAGAGCCGGGGTGGAACCGATAAATTTTCTTATACAAGGAAAAGAAAGAAGAGTCGTTCCTTTGAGGGGTCTGGTTCGAAATTAGCGATACGTTCTTGCAAGAGTCGATGAGATAAGAGGACGATGACAACGATTGTATCAAGAATAAGCGAAGCTCATTCAGGACGGAGGAACAAAAAAAAACGAGGGCGTTTTTTAACCCCCGGATGGAGGGATGTCATGTACTGTAGAGTACTTGTTGACTAAATACTAATTATCTCGAGGTCCAATACATTTCGTAATGCAATCAGAGAACATACGTGAGTTCATTTAGGGTCAAGACATCTAGTTACTTTCCGGTGTGGCTCATTAAGTCGCAATACAGGAAGGGAATCGACCGACAAAACTCTGAATACTAAAGATTGCACAACTAAATAGTGCAAGTAAATTGGACTTTGATGAAGTGCACTGAACGTAAGAGTGCTGAGGTACGTAGAGACGTTGAGAGAGAGAGAGAGAGACGGCAGACGACACTAACCATGTACTATCATGTAATGTGTAGCTTGTGTATCTTCTCATGTTGCTTTGACTTCCGTCTTACGTTTCTGTAACGTTTCTTGTTCTAACTAATAAACTTGTTATACTCCGTGCTCGGGGATGTGATTATCCCCAAAATTCCTACCACACGATTATTCCAATACACTCACTGTGAAGATGTATGTGTGTCTGTCTTTGCGAATCCCATACGGTCAAACGGCCAAACAGATTGAACTGTAATTTTAAACAAACATCCGTTACCAGTTAATTGAGAACTGCTAACAAAATGAGCTAAATCCGTTGCAATTTAAGCCTACAAGAAATAATAAATTGAAAAATAGGTTGCAAATGAGTAGGATTTAATTTAACGACAATGCTTTTGTTCATGAAAGTAAAAATTTTATCGAAACATTTTTTTAAAGTTAGGCGGTGACCAGGTGTATCGAATCTTGCAGTTGCACGCTCAAGGTAACCCAAAATTCCACTTGCAAAAACCTTGCTTAGTTCTGTATATTATGCATTTCAAAACATGTTCTTTAATTTTCCAGAAATAAAATCAAGAAAAAGAAATCATAAAGAATCATCAATCATCATCAATCATGTCGCAAGAACCAAACCAGGTAAGTTTGTCAAGAAAAAACATATTTGATTTTGATGCTTAGTTTTTTACGGCATGCAAAATTAAGAAATTTGTTTCAAATGTGAACTGTCTAATGTTTGTTGTTTTTGTTTGTGTTGAGTGTTTCATAAAACCATGCCAGTACTATTTATAACTCCATGATAAAACCAGAGTTGGGGAGTAACTTAACGAAAGTAACGCGTTAGTGGTAACGCGTTATATTTTTAGTAACGTTTAGGGTAACGCGTTACTTTTACAAAATCGGCAACTTTTTAAAGTAACTGGTAGTTATTTTCGGTAACTTTCAATAAACGTCAAGTTGAAAGTTACTTTTGTTTTGCAGCCTGTACTTTGTCGAAATAAACATCGCATTCATCAGGATAGGCCTATATAGCCTCGTTTCCGAGAAAATCTCGCATCAACTGTCCTGTTGGGTCGGCCCCCCCCCCCCCCCCACACGTATTGTGGTAGTGCTACCAATTATTAGTCATGTGTGCTAGGCATTGACGGCCATCCTAGCATCACGTGCGGCAGCGAGATTGCTTATGTTGGTGACATTTTTGTTTCAATTGCAAATTTGCAGGCAGAGTTTCCTCAGCCTCTAGGGCGCATGTAGTGCGTTATACTCATGACGCTAGTACGTCATTGCAGGTAGGGCTTACCATATACATGTGTTAGGGCCTAAACACTTTGTTTCTGCTTACAGGCAACTGAAATGAATAAAGTCTTCCAGTACTTAAACAAAATGAACAAAGAAAACCTCGATTTGAAAGAAAAAATTAGAAAACTTCGCGAGGAAAAAGAAAAAGACAAAGACAAAATTTAAAAAAATAATGAAGAAAACACAAAATTAGTTAATGATAATAAAAAATTAAAGTCAGAAAACAACCAACTAACCGCGCAAAACAAACTAATGAGAGTAGAATGCAAGAAAGTAGATGACAACAATGAAAATTTAACAAGTGAAAACGAAAAATTGCAAACTGAAAATAACAAATTAATGTGGGAAAATAAAGAAGCTCAAGCTAACAATAGAAAAGAGATTGCAGAAAAAGAAAATTTTATTCACAAATATATGGTAAGTGCAATATGTACGGTACTTTGTACTTTCTGGGGGTCACTTCTTAAACAATTAACTGGCTTAGAAAGAATAATCTTTGATCCACTGCCTCCAAGATATTTCTTCCTCTTTAACTGCATGAGTGACCCAAAGATGTCGGAATCAGGTAGGTTGCATGACCACTAAACAAGTTTTGATTGTTGACCAGTCATTCGCTCTATGCGGCCACAGGGGCCAATTAAAATTGCATTGCTCTCTATATCGACTAAGTCTAGTAGTTTTGTTTCATTTCTGGGTGGGTTATATACAATGATGAATTTTGTCTTGGTGCCATTTTTCCATATTTCCATTTGAACAATCTCGATTTTGTCGGTTTCCTCCATTGCGTGTATTTCTTTGAAACGGCAAGTCATCCCCACCCTGACACCAACTAGGATGCCTGAAGAGATTCTCCTTTGTCCTTTTAGTTTGTACATCGTAAATCCTTGTGTATAAGCTTCGTCATTTTTATAGTCTTTAGTAATAGCACCTGCTTCCGTTATTGCGAATGCGTCCACATTTCTACCAGCGATTACTTTTTTAAATTCAACATACTTATCTTTGGTGATTCCACCAGTGTTCCAGAATAAGAATGTACATTTATTGCCCCTATCCATTTCCATAATTATTCTATCCATCTTCCTATTAGACTTATCTCTCCGGTTATCAAGCGCTGGCATCCTTGTTGTCAGGCGTTTCGCATAAGCCAGGTGGCACGTAAAAGAGTTTTTAAACACTAAATACTCTTTTGCGGACGCAAATGACTCCACCCCCCAAATGTATGTGTATACATACAATCATAGTTTGAATGTCATTGGGCAATGTTCGTTGTAAATGGCTAAATGTTAAAATTGAGGGAACTTCCTCTGGATCTGAAGGCTCTCAACATGAAGGCACTGGACTTCAAGAAACTTCTAAGGGAATCAATAAAGTAAAGAAAATAAAGTTTACACTTTAAAATAATAATTGACACCTTTACAATTTTTATCATTATTCTTTCGAATTCAAATGTTGTATGATTTTATAATGTTGTTGTTGTATGTTTTTATAATGGTGAACTTTATATTTTGATGTGCGTAATGTTATAAGTTAGGCCTATAGTGTTAGATGTTTAAATATTTGTATTGTGGGTCTATTTTGGCCTACTATCGTGTTTTATATAGTTTTTGATTCTCACTTTTATTTAAACTTGCTACACAAATGTTAATTTTAATTACCTACTTTAATATCAATTTTATTATATTACTATTTACTATTTAGGGATATCACACACAATTCTGTGTTCAAGGGCTATGCTCGTTGTGATCTTTCTAATGATTGTACACATTGTCATGATCATTGAATAATAATAAATAATTAAATAATAAAAATGAAGAATATTATTTTATATTAACATTAAAATCCAAAATTAATAATTATTAATGTTGGCTTAAAGTATTTATTATATATTCAAGTACATTCAATACACGATCGGAAACTACAGGACGCCACTCAGCCAAGCAACCGTCTAGAGCGGAAATCTTGATAGCTTATCATCCAAATCCATATATAAAATCCATTCCGATTTTTTTATTTTTTTATTTCTCAATTGTATTAAATATTAACAATTCCACCTACGGGAGTGTTTCTCGACCATCCAATTCGAGAAATATGTTATCTTATTGAATAATTTTTGCAGGACCAGAGCGTGGAGCATTGGCACTTAAAACTGGACTTCCAGGCACTAAACTCTACCTATAACAGTATTTCAAATACTGTGTAAGTATAGACCTACATCTTGCTTTTTTAAGTTATAAATTTAGCTGCCTTGTTGATAAGTAACCAGGGGAAGACGGCATGAGGGGAGAAATAATTTTTACAGCAGCAGAGTCATCATGGTGGGGGTTTTGCATGCAGTATGATATGCATCCCCTTGAGGTACCAGTGCCTAGTACAGAGTACTAATAATGTGGTCAAAGTGTGTTGTCTTTGCGTGTGATTTATTGTGAATTACTGTGGCAGTAAGAAAAAACATGACATATCACGAACACGAACAGGAAACCAAGGAGGAATGAATCCTGACACCAAATGTGGTCAGATAAGGCCTGGGGGCCCACGCCCCTAGGATATAGCCAGGAGGGTAAACAGCAAAAACCAATACGTTTGTTTACACAGTATGTCACTTATTTGTGAAAAGCACAAGCTTTCCGAACACGTGTACTAACATTCAGAATCAGTAAGTTCCTCAATCAGGAAATGTGTTAGCACAATCTTACCGATGCGAGGTTGTAGGTTTACACGAGAGCGTGGAGTAGCACAGTAAAGCGAGAGTGTTGGTATAAGGGCGTGTCACTGTAAGGCCATAATGTTCCTTTTTTGCTTAGGCTAGGGAGAAAAGACCCATGCTGACTTGATCCAGTCTTAGGTAGGGGGAGGAATGTTACCGGGTACTCAACACACTCACTCACTCGTCTAACAAAGACTCTGTCGTTTTCCTAGTTAGTAAATTTGAGTTTGGTTGGTTTACTTTGGGTTTGGGGGGTGTATAAATGTATGTATTGTTTAATATCAATATTTTTGTTGATCCCTATTCTGTATTAATTCAACAATTAATAATACATTTTCTTATTTACCCCAAACAGGAAGTTATACGAGGGCGGCTCCGGCTATGAGAACCAATCCACGGCCTCGGTGAGTGACCTTAACATCTTCTCATTCTTCACTCTTCTAAAAAAGAATATAGATTTAATCTATGGGCTGTATAATTATGTGTAGTGTGGGTGTGGAAAGCAATGGTGTGTAGAAATAATATTAAAACAATCGTCACTCTAAATTAAGTGCAGCACGTAGTTCAGTGTTTCCACTGTTGTCACAAAATTTGCACATAATTGGTGCCCCAAAAAATTGCAAAATATATTTTTCTTAATTTATGGTTTTGAAGGCATATCGACGTAGGCTGCCAACAGCTTACCTTAAATGGTGTAGGCGTGCCGCGAAAGGTAACGTAAACAAATACACAAACAAACAAATAATCAAACAAACTACTCAAAACGTTTTCGGTTCACGTGACGGAGTGGAGAGAGACAGTCGAAAACCAAAAACTAGGCTTGCTGTTGGCTAGGAGTGTGGGGGTTTAGGAGGAAGGGGGTGGAGGAAGGGGAGGAGCACCAACTTTTGCCGTGATTTGCAGATCCACTGGTAGGCAAGTTCCCACCTTCTCAGTTCACCAGCTTGTAGAGAGTGCAGGGGCAGTACCGAAACAATGTAGTTTGTGTGCGTCAATTTGTTATTTCGTCATGTTGCCCGCCGATGTGCTATTATTAATGACTCGCTGAACGAATGCGTGAATCCACGAGGATGCAAGGATAAACTATACCTTGTGTCGACCCAAGTAACACTCTGTCAATCATCTAAGTGAAAGGGAACCGGTGGTTTTGTGCTCAATACAAATGTAAATAATCCCCATTGCCTGTAATGGCCTGTCCATCTTGACCCGTATTGACAGTTTCAAACCACAGGGACCTCTTTTGAATCTGGTACCAGCCTGTATTTGAGAACGTCCCCTTTTATATAACTGAGTGTCCACTAATTTGCTCGTACATGAAGATTTAGAAGTGGTTGCGTTTTACATTAGTTTCAACAAAGTAGGCGGGAGGCCTCAATACAACCTGCGTCTTTTCAGTTTGATGATTGACAGTGTTACTTGGGTCGACACAAGGTTATAGTTGGTTTTTGGTTCGGTCTATGACTGGCATGCGCATGCGTCGGAGCGGGTGTCTTGCTAGATGCTCGTTTTTTTACACACACATAGCATGGCATAGCGTGTGACAAGCGGAATGATGTCAGTGTACTCACTAAGAAAGAAATATGGTTAACATGTTGTATTTATTAACCTTCTAAAATATGTTTCTTAGGTACTGTATGTACTGTATGTTAATGTAGCTATGTATCTTCTTCATTTCAGGATGAGGTTAGAGGAGAAACCCTTCGACAGTACGTAGACGAATTAGAACAAGAAGCAGCAGCAACAAGGTATGCACAGTTCTTATTTTAAATGCACAAATAAAACCATTTATCACTTGTAAAAATGATTGATCAAAGTTTAAGTTTGAATTTGGCATGTTTGCACAGCCCTAGTAAACACAATGTTTTATTGTGTCATTCAGCACTCGGTTCATTAGCATCCACTAGTGTCTACACTAGGAAGCTTCACAAACGCTTTTTCAGGCGCGTTGTTGGATGAGTGTAATAGTTGAAAAACGAAAAAAAAACATAAAATTGTGATTTTCATAAGACATAATTATTCGATTATGCTCAAATTTCACACGTACATATTAATTCATAAAATTAAGGTTCTGTGAAAAAATTGTTACAATCGGATAAAGCATGTAGGTAGGTGGAAAAGTCGAAGAAATTTAAAAAATAAAAAAATTGTAAAATTGCGATTTTCATGAGAAACAATTTTTCGATGGCGCTCAAAAACGTGGCAGTTCTGAGTTAAGAAATATTGAAGGCTTCCACAAAATCTCATTGCAATTGGAGTATCGGTTTAGCCGGAATCGTGTTAACAAACAGACAAAAATACAAAAATGTTTTTTAAAAAAACCTTCCGGATTTTTTTCTCCAGTGTAGTGAAATGGAATATTCGCTTCGCTCGCTACGCTCGCTACGCTCATCCAATTAGAAAACATCTGCAGTTTTTTAAAAGTTAAACTTTATGGGTTATTCAGAGTTCAAGTGAAATAAAATGGGTTATTCAGAGTTCAAGTGAAATAAAATATTGAAGTAATGTTTGTATGTTTTCAGGAACGGCAACCACAACCAACAGCAACGTAGGCGCAGGCGCACCCGCACCCGCACCCGCACGCGCACGCGCACGCGCTCCCGCCAGCCCTCATAAGCGGCAGTGCCAAAACAATGGGTAAGTAGTGTCGCCATCTTGAAAAATGTATTCACAAAAGTTCGCTAGGGACAACGGTTTCGTCACAAAATAATGGTTTATGTGTTACTCATTAGCTGATTACCTCATTTTTGTGCCCAGTATCAAACAATGCTCAGTAAATCTGTGAGAAATCAATTTAAACACAATAGGACTTTGGTGCGGTGTTCATGAAAGCATATATTAGTACTGTATTTTTTTTAGATCAGCTCTGCGCAATCAAATTTTGCATTTACCCGAAATTTTAGTTTTTCCGTTGTTGGTATTTCCTCAATAATGCCACATTTGACTGTCCATATTTGGATGAGCGTAGCAAGCGAAGCAAAGATTCCATTTCACTACACTGGAGAAAAAAAAACGGAATGTTTTTTTATTTTTTTTTGTATTTTTGTCTGTTTGTTAACACGAAAAAAAAAACTGCATTTGTTGTAGGAAGTAGTTCAAACAAAATATTTGTGGTATTTTGATTGTAGCCGGTATTATTTATTTTACTGTGAATGTTAACTTTCGTTAACAACCTCTACCAGTCATAATAATGATCATTATATTGTATTTTTATAACTGCGTTATTTTTGAAACTACATCATGATGTGATTTTACTTCAAACATTTAACAAAAAAATTAACTGCAAATGTGCAGAAATAAAATTGTTTACAGTATTAAATTAACTTGCCCCACCATGCAGTTACTAAAATAAATATTTTACGTCAAATAACTTATTGTCGCCATCATTTAACTGTAGACGTTGAGTAGTATATTGGCTGCAAATGTGAAGAAAAAAATTGTTTCCAGTATTAAATTAACTCGTCCCTCCATGCAGTTAATAAACGCAACATTTTCCATTTTTGTGAAGAAGACTTGGTATCTCCAAGTAAAGTTGGAAAAGTTGGATGGTGGCTAACAGTAAATTCATAAAACAGGAAAGAGCAGTGAAATCACATTTGCAAAAGAAAAGACACCTTTAGTTGCTAATCGTGGGACTTTCTCAGAAGATTGATTGGATATTGCTTAACGTCTCATATTTATGCAACATGGCAAATCGAGACGAAGGGAGGGACGTTAGGGTTGACGCGGGGGAACAAGGGGTGGACAGGCCTGTGCTGGTCAGAACCAGCCACAAGCGTATGGGGAGGGCAGGGGTTCCCCCACGTCGTGGTCGTGTCCGTCTGTGTCATCATCCGTCCGTGATTGATTGATTGGATATTGCTTTACGTCTCATATTTATGCAACTTGGCTAATCGAGACGAAGGGAGGGACGTAAGGGATGACGCGGGGGGACAAGGGGTGGACAGGCCTGTGCTGGTCAGAACCAGCCACAAGCATATGGGGAGGGCAGGGGTTCCCCCACGTCGTGATCGACTCCGTCTGTGTCATCATCCGTCCGTGTTGTCTTTGTCGTCGCCGTCGGGGAGGTAGTCAAAGGGAAGGGGTTCCCCGACGACGACCCAGAGCTCGCCATTAGTTTCAGGGAGTGAAACTACCCTATTCACGGGCCAAACCGCGAGAAGGTGTCGAGTTGGGATTTGATGGCCCATCTAGTTATTGCCGTACATAAATGGACACGGTATTTGTTATTTTACTCGGTGTCTACAAACAATTTTTGAGCTACCTAATGATAAAAACTAGGATAACGATGTTTTCAGGGTCAATCAGAATGTACCTTGTGGCAAGAACTCGGGCAACAACAATGTATTACAACACAAAAATGTTGGTAACAAATTAGAAAAGGATATTAAATGCAATTAAAGGTACTCTCTTATCTTGGTCGCACCACGTATTATATTTAAATTCATTCAATTTAGTGGAAGTAGGTCTTGGATTGAGCTTGATCGGACATCTGGCGGCTAAGTAAATCGAGTTTAAAAAAATCACTGCACGGAAAACAGGACGCCTACGATGACGTCACTGCAGGGTACGCTCGAGTCATGCGCTCGACTCACCCAAACCGACAGATTGCTGGCTCTCATTAGGAAACGCTCGCCTCTCAAGTCCCACAGTCGATCAGTCTTATCACTTGAAGTTGAGTTGGGCATCTCGTATTCGAGAGGACCCGTTATTAACTTATTATAAGTGTCCATAAAAGTGTATTATAGTGGTATGGCAGAGCGGAGTGGAGGAGTGGTATGCCATGTTTCGGGGGGTCGTAATTTTCAAATGTCATTATCTTATCAATCAACTCATCCCTCCATGCAGTCGATTTCTGTTCATATTTTTTCTGTATTACCCATTCCTTTTGGGCCTTAGAATAGCGAAGTTTTTTTCCCACGCACAATCGATTTACATTTGCGTTGTGATCCAGTATAGCGAGGATACCACGTGCTTCCATTCCTTCATAAGGATAGTGAATTCGCTTTGGAAGATATTTTAGTTTTTCATTGTGGTATGATTCAAGGGCACCTGTTTAAACACATTTTATATGTCAAATTCACATCACATAACATACACCTACCTACCAAATATATGAACCATTTTGTGCTATGTAGGTTGACCATAGTTACATATATAGTACCGTGTCGGATATAATACTATTACTAGACTGATATACTTTATTTATATTGCATTGTATATTGTAAGTAGCCTACTGCACGCACTTACGCAATTGTTTTCATAAATGTCCCAAAATGTAAAAACATACTATTTTACCACCTGACCTAGACTGATTAATTGTTGTCCAGCAGCTTTTCATGAGAAGTTTCGTTTCACTATAATACCTTATCATGAACTAAAGTATCAACTTGACATGATTGCGAACGTAACCGATTGGTTTATTCGTTCGATACAGTAATGTGTGTTAAGGGGGGGGGGGGGGGGGAGCTTATATATCAACGTTTATCTTCGTCAGCACTTATATGCTTCTCGTCTTCTGCGTTTTATCTAAATGTTATCTATTCATTTGAAAACGAAATCGTTGAGAAGTGCGTAGGTCTTCTAATTCTCAAGCTCATCACAGTATAAACACAGTCAACGCGCTGGATTTTTACGACCTGTCAAGTAAATGCCAGGCCAGTGCATCTATCTGTCTTATGTTCGGAAGGTTCTTTTTCTAATCAGGGCCTATTGTTAACTGAAGGGCTTGTCAAATTTACAGACGGAACTGCTGCTGTCTTTAGACATGGTTTTGATTTTGCATTCGGCAACAACTGTAGTTTCAATTTGTTACCAATTTTAAAATCATCTTTCACGAAATGATCGGAACATACATATGTATATTTTGTTGGCACAAAATAAGCCCTTTGAATTTTATGAAGCCATTGCCGATACAAGCTAGGCGACTTATCACAATTTGGAAAACGATGAAATGATCGCTTTTTGTCGACACATTTTGCATTGTTATTACATTTATAAACACAACAGGAAAGCACCATTTTTTGTATTTACACTAACAGGATATACAACACATTTCCAACATGTATACTATCGGTTTTTTGACTTGATCTATAGCACGTTGTTTACCCCACACAGTCCAGCTAACTACTGGGTGAGGAAAGCTAGAGCAGTGTCTTCGTAAGGCGGGGACCGAGCGCGAATACGACGCTCAGCCGTGCGAGCCGTACCCCTGCAGTGACGTCACGTCACTTATAGCGAGAAAACCACTCGTCGCGCTGCTGAGCGGAGCAGAATTTTTTTTTATTTTTTTCCATCTACCCTACGTTCTAAAACATGGTTATCTTTAACATACCAAAAGTTTTTCCAAGATAAGAGACTGGCTTTAATTGATGTAGTGTACTAGTACCATGCAAGCTTGGAAGATTAGTCTTTTGCAGCAATTTCTGTAATTATATACAATATTTCACTTTCATATATATTCAAACCAATTTCTTCCAAATCTCCTAGCTGAACTAACAACGAACCTTAACCTTGGATCCATCGCACTCATTAAGGGTGTGTCTGAAAAATATTTTGAGTCTAGGTCCAAGTCCAGGTCTAGGTTCAAATTCAAGTCCACGTCTTACAACGTAGAGGGAACTAATTATCTGACAATGGCGAATGAAGTCCTGTCTGAAAAGTCTAATTCTAGGTCCATGCGCTTCACAAATTTAAAAACTATAATCATAGACATATATTATGAAGCGAGCGTTTCCATTTGACTCTGCCGGAAAAATTAGTCACTGGTTTTGTTTTTTTGTTTTTTTGTTTGTTTTTTTTTGTTTGTATGTCTCGCCATAACGTTCGAACGGAGGCTCGGATCGAGTAGAAATTTTCACCATCCGCAAGCTTCGTTCTCGATTGAATGTCATTAGTTTTGTGGAAAAATCGTTCAAAAAGTTAAAAAGTTACATTAAAGTTAATCGAAAGTTTTTTTTTAAACTTAACGGACACAAAATCTGAGGTGGCCAAATCATTTAGAATGTCTGTCCGGTCACGAATATGTTAATTTTATTTTGATCTGATAAGTAGTGTAGATGGAAATTACATTATAACAAACTACCGTTACCATGGCAACGGAAAGTCGCACAGCTTTTTTGGCTCATGATAGTGGTCGAACGGAGGTTCGGATCGAGTTGAAATTTTGACCATCCGCAAGCTTCGATCTGGATTGAATGCCATTAGTTTTGTGGCAAAATCGTTCAAAAAGTTAAAAAGTTACATTAAAGTTAATCGAAAGTTTTTTTTTAAACTAAACGGCGACAAAATCTGAGGTGGCCAAATCATTTAGAATGTCCGTCCGGTCACGAATATGTTAATTTTATTTTGATCCGATAAGTAGTGTAGATGGAAATTACATTTTAACAAAAGCAACGTTACCATGGCAACGAAAAGTCGAACGAAGCTGGAGCTTGTTCGGCTCATGATAGCGGTTGCACGACGATTCTGATCAGGTTGAAATTTGGACCATCAACAAATTGTATAGCACGTGCTCGCTTATCAACGCGTCCAACTGAGCGTTTTCCTAGTTAATAATAAATAATAATTACAAAAATTCCCTATTATATCTATACCAATTATCAATTATACCATTAATGAGACTTGCATAATATATACTATATGGTTCACAGTATCTTTGGGTTTAGAATATTAAACCCAAAGACGGTACATAGCTCTTAGCCCGCTTTGGCCCTATACCGTCTACAGCACATCATTGTAATAAATTAATTACCATTATGGTTTATCGTTTATCCGTTGGTGGTATCCATGAAACTGATGAAAGTTGGGGAAAATGTGTCTCAAGGAATAGGAATAGAACTCCCATCTAACCCACAGTATTGCACGGAATAATACACACATTCAGACTTTTTGTTTCATTACGCATCACAAAAATGTGTATTAATAATTTTATGACCTTTCTTACTTGCTTATAAACATGATCGAGTAAATTCATTCTGGAGTTGACCGTGACGCTACAATATTGCATTGATTTAACATTGAATGCCGCCATGCAGCCGCCCGGTATCTGCCATGGAGCAGTTCTCCACTTGACCGCCAGATGTCAGCCACTTTGCTTTTAAAGGCGAATAGCCTGCCACGATGGCTATACAAGGTGCCAGTTTAGTTTAGGGGCCTATGGCAATATCTCAGGCGTGGATCATTTTTGGATTTTTGGTCTGGCTCTGGTTGGTAATTCTACTCAATGCTTTTAGTATGATTGCCATAACACAATTACACTACATTCATAATTGAAACGTTGAAGTGCAAAGTTCACACTTTTATGGCCTCCTCTGACCCCGATTCTATATCTCTGACCGAGTTGGACCCGGGCGTTTTCTACCGTAATCGACTCGGCTGTTAGTGATCGACCCGGTTGAGGTCGATATCGTTGCGATATAATCCATGACAACCGAGTCCGACAAGGTCGTTAGCCAAAATTTGTTTATGTTTGATTAGTAAAAATGGTGGATGATGAGCCTTGGCCTACACGTAAACACGACATTATTAACTTTCTCAAACGAATAACAATAGTATGCTCAAAGAAAACCTACCTTAGGAAGGGCCTACCCCTAAAAGTCCCGTACGTTCCCTTTTTTCATGAAATTATAGTATTGAAATCCAATTTCTCCCCGATTGGAAATAATACACACATCTATGTCATTTCGAATATTTGACAACTGACTGCGGATCATAGATACTGGATCATTTGTTCACATTTGACCGTCCACTGCCATGTAAATCATACCTTTCGACCTCGACCAAGAACAACCCGAACGATTACTGTTACTCCCGAGTCGGTCCCGTGGCCGAGTTGAACCCATGAAGTTACTGAATAGGGGCCCAGATCCTTAGTGTGCACCACATGTAGTGGCCAATGTCCCTAGAGAGTGTTTTGTTCTCTTCTAGATACCTACCTAGAAAAAAAAACAATGTTAATATAGGCCTAGGCCTACTCTTTAATATATATATATATTTTGTGGCTACTATCAAAGTAAGGGTGCAAAATGGTGCATGTTGAGTGCAATAATATAATGAGTGTAAATATTGTGTTTTAAAATTGAACTGTGCATTTCTTCCCAGATGGACAACGTACTTTCGTTTGTCAAATCGATTGTCAGTGAGGTAGATATCACTCTACTATGAACCAGTATTGGCAAGCCAGGGGGTCACAAACATAAATGACTTGGAAGATGTCGACTTCGAACATGACGTGGACCCTGGCCTGCTAACAAAAGTCCAGGCAAGACGCCTGAATAGGCTTGTAAAAAGCCATTTAACATCCTCAACCTCAACCACTTCATCGACTCCGACACCTTGATCAGCAGCCTTCAGCCATCCCCATAACATCACTAGGCCTATCTACACAATCTTCCTTACGAAATTTTAAAATCCCCTATGGAAAATTTAGTTCAACCATACAAACAAAATTGAAAAACAGCACAAAGCCAACCAGTTTTGAGATAAAATCCATGATACACATTATTGCTGCCGAGCTATGGGGCATAAGCCGGTATCCCGGCAAAGCAGTAACTATGAGAATTGCCGAAGAATTAATGAAAAGCCACCCTGAAACCTTCCGTGATGTGGACGACGATAACGCTCCTATTGGCACCGGCTGTTTATCCACTGAAAGAAAGCTTCGTATTAGAATTAACAATCTAAACAGACCCGTGCCAACCATGGGCAATGGGGAGGGCATAGAAAGTAACCCTGATGAACCCCAGAGTGTTCCAAAGCGGAGGAGGCTCAATGCCAAAAAAGATATGTATGGCTGCGTGGCATTCCTCCCAATTGAAGTCCCAAATGGTGAAACGAGAGAATCCCTCAGCGAGAAAAAACTGTGGCTTCAAAATGAATTCAAGAAGGTGGAAGGAGACCGGAACCATACACTGATTTCTACAAACATGGAGGCAACGTATATCCTCCAGCGTGAGCTCGTTGCCGACAAAGAAAAAATAACATTTATTCGGTCGGAATTTCCCTTCCTGTTTGAGGTAAGAATCTTTCTTCTAAATAGTTTTAAAAAGCCTATTGCAAATATACTGCATCAATTAAAATAACATGGTTAGGTAGTCCCTTGCAGGATTCAATTCCTAGTACACAGTGATACTATGAAAAATAAATGGTATTTATCCAAATGGATGGGCTATTCAAACACGGTCATTTTCGAGATCATATACGGTTAGCGCTTACACGCTTACTTGACTTAGAAATGTGTAAACTGTGACTTTGGAGCCTTCCTAGCAACAAAGCACATAATAAATTCCAATGTTGTTCCGAATTATTCTTGTTGATTCTGGTGCCGTTTGTGGGTGGAATCGTGTCCAGCTTGATTGATCTTTTATTATAATCTATCTAATATTATTATTTATTATACTTAAATATGCCGGTCTCTAGCTGGCCATTGTTCACTTGCCGAGGGTGTTGGCGCCTACAGGGTTGTTTCGGCTGCTTTAAATTTAATGTCCCCCACTGAAAATCAGTTGTGTGAGTGACTGAGTGGGTAGACTAAATACAAATTTATTTATTTATTTTTGTAAAAAATCTTCAACCTAAACTTTTAAGATTCCAATCCGAAATCATATTGTGAATATTGTTATCAATGACGCTCCCGACAGCCTATGTGTACAAACAGATAGCCCCTACACTGTTTTATATTTGTGTATTTGTGTAGGCCTACTACGTTACCTAGCTAGGCCTACAAACAAAAAAGGCTGTTATTTGGGGTCGATTCATGTTGTGTGTGTGTTATTTATTTATTTATTTATTTATTTATAATTGAACCGATAGGGGAGAGAAAACATCTTCCAAAAGGATATATTTTCTCAAAAACGAGAAACAAAAGAAACTAAATGTGACGGAAAACAATGACGTTAATATAGAATGAGAGACAAAAGAATATGATAAACTAAGAAGAGCCTGATGGGCTTCTTCCTTTCCGTCTAGATACTAAAAACCAAGGAGAAAAATACAATAAACTTTGTGTGTGTGTGTATTTATTTGTGTATTTATTTATTTATTTATTTATTTATAATTGAACCGATAGGGGAGAGAAAACATCTTCCAAAAGGATATTTTCTCAAAAACGAGAAACAAAAAGAACATAAATGTGACGGAATACTATGACGTTAAGATAGAATGAGAGACAAAATAATATGATAAACTAGGAAGAGCCTGATGGGCTTCTTCCTTTCCGTCTAGATACTAAAAACCAAGAAGGTGTGTGTGTGTGTTTATTTATTTATTTATTTATTTATTTATTTATTTATAATTGTACCGATAGGGGAGAGAAAACATCTTCCAAAAGGATATATTTTCTCAAAAACGAGAAACAAAAAGAACATAAGTGTGACGGAACATCAAAATGACTTAATATATAATGAGAAACAAAAGAATATAATAAACTAGGAAGAGCCTGATGGGCTTCTTCCTTTCCGTCTAGATACTAAAAACCAAGGAGAAAAATACAATAAACAATGTTAGGGTTTGGGGGTACAAACCCTATCGGTCACTAAAGAAACATGAAGGTCTTTACAGGGTCAGTGCCTGACAGAAGAGGAGCTCCCCATCAAGGACGGAGCAGAGCCCCTCTCTATCACACCACTTTGCCTCAAAGCCATCTATCGTCCCTCGCCCAAGGTGCCAAGCATACTCCTTGAGGAGTCTGGACTTCAGACGGGCTTTGAGGACCACTTCGTAGGGAGACGGCGCCCTGCCGTCCTTGAAGTAGCAGACTAGTAGCCTGTAGATTGTGCTCTTGGCCAACACGAGAACAAAGTTGGCCAGATCGATTTGACCGATAGTGGAGGTGTTGTCGGGCCAGAACCCGACATACAAATCTCGGAGAGACAACCTAGGGCATCCCAGAATGCTTCTTATGAGGGAGTCGGCCAACCGCCACATGGGTTCGGCCTGCCGACAGGACACCACCATGTGCCACGCCGACCCCTCCACCAGGCACCAAGGGCACAGGCGGGAGGCGACCAAACCCGCATGAAATAGGAAAATGGGGTCGGCTAGACGGTTCTTGTTGAAGCGCCACACCACCTCGGAATCTAGTCCCAAGGATGGCGGGCGGGCTAGGCCTTTCCAGTTGATGCGGTCATTGGACCATTGACCCTCTGCGGAACCGTCTATGCCGAGCCCCTTCACCATGATGTCAAGCAGGATGGTCCGCCTGTTGGTCACGGGAATTAGAGGGACCCACATGCCAGAGAGCGGGCGACGGTAGAAGAGCGATGGTGGCCAGGGTTCAGGACCCGGAATCTCCTTGACCCCACGAAAGCGGAGGTCACAAAAAGCCCGGATCCTGTTCCCGTTGATCCACAGGGCTTCGCGTGTACGACGAGGCAGATTGTCGAAGCCCTCTAGTGAGTCCACGTCTACCCACTCATCACCGACGAGTAGGTCCCCGAACGTCCTACATCCCAGTGAAGACCAGGATGTAATAAACGGGGTGGTCGCTGTAGGGATCAGTGAGGTCGGCGTGAGAGGGATGTCACGCAGACCCCAGACAGTAGAGGGGAAGTTTCTTGGCTTTGGTTGCAGGGAGAACCAAGCAACCAGAACCGTGCGGAGGAACTCGGACGTGCTCCGGGCTGCAGGCCCACCGATAAGGGGGTGAAACAAGACTTGCCACCCAAGACCCAGACGTCGGTACTTTCCGAGGAAGTGTCGGGTCATGGCGTGACAAGGATGGTCGTCCAAGTTGGTCAAAAATCGGTGAGCAAACAACACCCGGAACATGGCCACCTTGGACGGAAGGTGAACAAGTCCAAGTCCTCCCAGATGGACAGGAGCGCAGAGTTCTCGTAAACGAGTCCAGTGCCTCCTGCCCGCCCATACGAAGTTTGCCAGTTCTCCCTGCATCCGATTGACAAGAGCCAGAGGGGGAGGTACAAACTGGAACGTGTACCACAGCCTTGGAGCTAGGAACTGGTTGGCAACCAGGACGCGACCACGAAGCGACATGGCCGACGCCCTAAAACGCCACCTGAGGATTGCAGCGCGGAACTTAACGAGCAGTTCCTCCAGGCTCCCAGCCACTACAGCTGGCGTGTTTCCCAGAACAACACCCAGGATTTTAGCACCTTTGCTCGACCAAGCGAAGTCAAGAGGGGTGTCCATACGTCCTGTCCAACTGCCCGACCACAGGCTTGTCGATTTCTCGGCATTGAGCTGCGCTCCGGACTGTGCGGCATAGACGTCGTACACTTCTCGGAGACGGACGAAGTCTCCGTCGTCGGCAATAAAAGCCGAGAAGTCATCGGCGTAGCCAGAAATAACGAGCCTGCGTTCAGGTTGACCGGGGAGAACAAATCCCTGGAGACTCGACCTGCAAAGTCTGAGGAACGGTTCGGCAGCCAGAGAGAAGAGTAGCCCCGACAGCGGACAACCCTGCCTTATACCACGGCCAAAAGCAAAGGGTGCCGTGAGGCAACACCCTACCCGCACATGGCACATGGCGCCGGCGTAGAGCGTTCGCAGGGTACTCACGAACGACTCTCCGAACCCATAGGTACGGAGAAGGTGAAAGAGATAGTCGTGGTTGACCCTGTCGAACGCTCCCTGTTGATCCAGGGACAGAATTGCCAGGGGTACTCCCTCTGCGTTGGCGTATTCTAAGACGTCCCTGTGCAGGTGGAGACTATCAAAGATTGTCCTCCCGGGAATGCAGTACCCCTGGTCAGGATGGACCAGGGAGCCTACTACTTCACTCAGGCGCGTTGCCAGGGCGCGGGCCAGGATCTTGTAGTCCACAGTGAGTAGGGAGATGGGACGCCAGTTCTTGATGTCCATCCTGTCTCCTGATTTCGGCAGGAGAGTCAGGACGGACTTCTGAGCCGACTTTTGGAGACTGCCCAACTCCAGAGAGCACTCCAGCACTTCCCTGAACGGGTCCGACAACTCACTCCAGAAGAACGAGTAGAACTCCGAAGTGAGACCGTCTATGCTGGGGGCCTTACCTTTGTTCAAGGAGCCCAGTGCTTCTGTGAGTTCTTGGTGGGAGAAAGGGCGATCGAGACTCTCACGTTGAAGACGAGAGAGTGTTGGCAAGGACTCGTACAACGGAGATTCCTCCTCGATGACGACGGGCATGGCACTGTAGACGGCATGGAAATGCCGCCTTGCAGCTTTGCAGAGAGACGGACCGCCCGACACGATTCGCCCCTCTAAGCGAAGTTGTTTCAGTGGCTGAAATGTCGGTGCCATGTCCCGCGCCAGATTTGGAGCCGCCGGACTATCTACTGCAAGTAGCTGGTCATATCGAGAGTTTGCCAACACTCTCTCGCTTCTTCGCGCGTACGCCTCGCGGACCTGCTCGTTCGCGCGAGCAAGGTCGGCCGTGGTGTTTCCCGCAAGCAGGGGATCGAACACGATTCGATCGACTCGTCGCTCCAGACGGACGAAAGTCTCGTCGCTTAGCTGTCTGCGCAGTCGAACAAATCGTATAGTCGTGGTCCCAATCTCCTGCTTGAGAGCGTCCCACCAGTGGTGGAGGGAGGTGTGTAGAGCTGGCGACGGGACTAAACGAGAGAAGGAGCTCGCGCATGCAATCCCCAAAGCTCGGGTCATCAAGGAGGGCGTTATCAAATCGCCAATAGGGAGAGGACAAACTTGGGCGTTTTTAGAGAGAGGGTTGTGAGCAGGGCAGGTGATCGGAAAACGAGGTAAGACCTTCACTTCCGTCACCGTGGTCGGACTTCGGGAGTGGCGTAGAAACGATCGATGCGTGAAGCGCTGTGATAGGGGCATTACCGACGAAGGTGTATCCTGGTTCGACGGGATAAACTCCCGCCACAAATCGGAGAAGTCTGCCGCCATGACCATGTCTCGAGCAGATTTTACTATGCGTGGATACCGCTCATTGCCACCAGACTGGTCGATATTGGGATTCAACGTGCAGTTGAAATCCCCCCCGACAAGGAACTGTGCGTCGGCACCAGCCACGCCACGTACATCGCGAATGTGTCGCTCGAGGAGCCCTAACACATCTAGAGCCACGTGCTGGTCATGAGGCACATAAATGGATATAACATGGAGCGACCGTTTTGTGGCGGGAATCTCCAAGAGAAGTTCTTGAAGATAGCCGGGGTACAGAATGTTGTGAGCACGGAACACCAACTTGGACGACTTGCGAAGTCCGATCATGGTGCCCGTACACACTTGAACTGGTGGGTTGAAATGGAAGGTATATTTGGATATAAGAAGGGGAAGTGGTGCTGAAGGCGTGTTCGTCTCCTGTAAGAGGACGACGTAAGAAGACTGCAGTATCAACTGGATGGCGAACGAACTGTGAGCTTGAGTGTGGAATGGAAGTCGGCCGAACTTTAGAACGGAGATGAACTGGTGCACTGTACACTTTGCACTGAATATAATTATGAGACTGAGAATCGAAGTTTGATTTGCTCTCTGAGCAGCCAAGAGAAACTTCACCCTGTGAAGGCAGACGGGCAACTGGCAACTAGAGAAAACGACAGAACTTCACCCTGTCAAGGGAGACGGGCGACTGGCTTCGAGGTCTAATCGCGAGAGAAGAGATAACATGAAAAACTAGTCATGAAGAGGGGAAAAGAGGGGTAACCAGGGTGAATCAGATCACAACGAGAAATACAAGAGATGATACGCGAAAATATAAACAAACCTAGAAACTATACTATTCTAAACAAGAACATCGGCGTGAACATATACCGCCCACCAAAAATGAAAGGAAATCATTTTTTTAAAACTAAAACCAAGAACAACGAGAAAACTAACAATATAAAACGAAGGAAAACAATACGAGCATCTCTCTTCGCAGTTAAGCACAAGGGAGGGTTACCAGTTTATTGACTGGTCGGGTTAGAACGCCAGACGCCGAACGAACGGAGGCGACGCGGGGAACACCATCTCGACCGGGAAAGAGAGCTTCCACTCGCCCGATCGGCCATGAGAGGGGGCTGGAAGTGGCCGAGAAAGAAAAAACGATGTCTCCAAATCGGGGCTCCCACGAACCCACTTGTTGCGTTGCATCAGTGTGTGGAGATATTCTGTTGACCAACGGTGCCAGAAGGATTGGTGAATTTGCCGAATACGGTGCCACCGAGCTAAAGGCTTGATGTTTTCAACCAACAGGTGTTCGGGGGGAGAAAGCAGGGGAGTGCCGATCAAAAAATGGCCAGGACTGAGGTAATCGACACCTTCAGCTGGATCTTCTGAGGAGGCGCATAAAGGACGACTGTTGAGCACGGCTTCAATGCGGGCGAACAACGTAGCGTACTCCTCATGAGTGAGGGAGGTGTCTCCGATGAGACGGTACAAGAGTGATTTCGCAGACTTTACTACTGCCTCCCAAAGGCCGCCGAAATTGGGAGCATACGGAGGGTTGAAGTGCCATTGGACACGACGGGAAGCGAGAGAAGTAAAGATCGGCTCTTTAGAGAGTGAAAGAGAGTCGTGGACTTCACGCAGCTGTCTAGCAGCTCCCACATAGTTCCGCCCACAGTCGGAATAGATGTGGGAGGGAAGACCTCTCCTCGAGAGAAAGCGATCGAAGCAGGCCAGGAAGGCTTCAGTGGACAGCTCAGAAACCATCTCCAGATGAACTGCCTTGGTGGCCATACACACAAAGATGCAGAGATAACCTTTGGTGAGAGGTGCGTTCCGACGAGTGCTGGTTTTCACCATGAAAGGGCCCGCAAAATCTGTCCCGACATGGGAGAAAACTCTAGAGCTTTTCACCCGGGGCGCGGGAAGATCGGCCATCGGAGGTTGGAGAGGCTTGGCACGAAATTTATGACAGGTGAGACAACGATGGATTCGTTGCCGAAGCAAACCGCGCAAGGACATGATCCAGTAGGATTGCTGGATCAATGCCTGAACGGTTCGGGGACCAGAATGTAATGAAACCTTATGGTAATGATCGCAGATCAGGAGCGATAAGTGTGCTTCCTTGGGGAGAAGGAGAGGATGACGATAGTCTTCGTTAAGAGAAGAATGACGCAATCGTCCGCCCACCCTGAGAAAACCGGAGGGGTCGACAAACGGCTTGAGAGAGGCGAGCCGGGATGACAGAGGTTGTTCTCGCGAAAGTTGGCGGAACTCCAAGGAGTAGTAATGATGCTGGGTGAGTCGTATGAAGAGATCTAGAGCATCCTTCAGCTCTGGGGGTCCCACGGGACCACGGGGGGGAGGTGCATTCGAATGCTTCGCAAGAAGGAGTCGAGCGAAGCGGAAAACCCAGGCAAACACACTAGTCCGGTGGGTAGGAGTAAAAAAACGTGGCTATTTGTGATACAAGCAAGCCGTTTTGCAGACGTGTTTATTTGTAAATTAAAGTTTTTTTTCCGCAGTTCATTTTTTTGCAGGTATGGGGGGGGGCGTGTGGGGGTAATTCAAAAAGGGGGTAACTTTTTTTTTAAAAATAATTGGGGTCTATTTTCACGGTTCAAATGTCTTTTTTCACATTTTTTTTGGAAGGGAAAAATCGAATAAAAAACATTTCAAATTCGTTAGTCCACCTTTGGGTTCCATGGGGCCATTTTGGAAATTGCCCCCAAATACAATGTTGATCCCTAAGCATGTAAATTGGCATGCTTGGTATAAATTTTCCCACTAAATGACTCCCCAAACCGCGGGTAACACTTAAATTTTTTGAGAGAAGTTAAATAACATTGTTTAAAACCCCTTACTAAGTCGTATCAATTTTCCCAATACCCAGGTCACCAGATCCAGTGCCTGTAAGTGCAGATAGGAATGAGAAGTGGCAGTTATGGTGGATTTTCCCTTCTGTTAACCGTGTTGATTGCTTCGAAATATTTTTTTTAAGAGGAAGGATGACGACGGATGTACATGATTTTTTTAAATAATGTTAGGATTCGGTTTTTGCTTGTTGGGGGGGTTAAAAACTTTGGCCACTTTTGAGTTTAGGGGTCCCTGGCAAACAAGGCATTTATGATAAATGTGTGTGTAGAGATGATGCTCCCACTTTTTTAAGCACAGATAGGAACTTGTCTAGGCCTGTGAAGGGTTTTTGTTTTTCAGTTTTGATTTGATGATATATCGGGAAACCCACAATTATTGAAAAATTTAAAGAATGGACAATATTTACCATTTCATTTTTTGAACAAAATTTTTAATCCTTGACCAAAAAAATACACGAAAATGACACCAAACATGATATGTTCATTTACCTCACAAATTGGGGGCCCACCGTACCCACAATAATCAAATGGCGGGATTCTGGGGTTAAGTTTTTTTTATCCAATTTTAGTGTTACCTGGTGTTCAGGGAGTCGATTTAGTGGAATTGATACCAAGCATTTTCCCCTATTTACGTGCCTTTTGGGTCAAAATTTTTTGCCTATACCGGGACCGCAATAACCAAAATGGCGGGGGTTTTGAGATTTTTTTTTTTCTATTACAATTTTAAATGTTACCACGTGTTTTGGGGGTACGATTTAGTGGAAATTTATACCAAGCTGCCCTATTTACATGTTTTTGGTATCAAATGGTATTTGGGGGCAATTTCCAAAATGGCCCATGGACCCAAAAGGGTTTGGGCTAACGAAATTTTAAAAGTTTTTTATTCGATTTGCCTTTCCAAAAAATGTGAAAAAGACATTCGAAACCGAAAATAGCCCCAAATTTTTTAAAAAAAATTACACCCCCTTTTTGAATTTACCCCCCACACCCCCCCCCCCCATCCCTGGAAAAAATGAACTGCGGAAAAAAAAAGCTTTAATTTTACAGATAAAAAAACTTGCAAAAAGGCTTTCTTTTATCACAAAAACCACGTTTTTTTCACTATTTTCCTTGTACCCACCCGACTACACGTTAGCCTTGAGGAGACTGGAAAACTTCTGAAAGTTCTCCAAGAGAGGTCCGGGTCTTCAACGCGAGCGACGAGAGGACCGCGGGGTTCAGTCGAGGAGCTCGAATCGGAAACCAAAGAAAATTTGGGGTCGAGGCCATTTCTCAGGGGCAGAGCCGGGGAAAAACCCGGTCCCGAAAGCCACAGGGATTGTTCAAGAAAAACTGAACCGGGGGTAAACCTCGAAGGCGAGTCGCGGGATTTTCCTCAAAGCACGTGGGCCCATCAGGGGTTTGACGTGCTCTCGAGTACTTCAACGACGCGAGTAGCAACGAAAGTTTTGGGGTCGATGGGGGGTTTATTACCCCCGAGAGAAGGACGAATGGCTTAAACGGGGAGGCCACAGAGTAACGCCCAAAATGAGTCCGGGAGGAGACTCGAAAAAAGGACGTTACATAACTATCCTCAGGATCTACTTCCGGGGGGCGGGAGTTTCTTCCGTCTCCCAAAAGGGCCAATTTGCGCCGAGGGTCGGGGAGCAGGCAAGAGAGACAAGGGGGGTCGGAAGACTTTATAAGGAGGGGTTTGGGCCCAGGACTATCCAGCCAAACATGGTGTTGAGGTCGTGGGGTTGTGCCCGGACCTGCTCACCGGCTTATTCAGAATCTCGGGATAGAGGTCGGCGCCAATGGAAGTCTACTTGATGGGGCATGTAAAAAACGATACGCAAGATACATGCCACGGAAGCGTTCGAACTTCGCGTGCGACTTGAGAAGTCGGGGGGTGATGGTGATGGTCGGTAAAACCAGAGCCTCAACATAAAAAGTCGGGGGGGAGAGAGGGGGGGAAGCGATAGTCAGCGCACTTTTCCCGCGGGCAGAGGCGGCAGCGGGAACCTATGCCTACAGATCGGAGCGGCGGCGCATCTTCAGGCCTACTTTCTCCCCAAACGCTGAGAGATGGTGGAGACCTGAGAGCCGGGTCCCCCAAAACCGCGCAAAAGGGTTGAAGGTGACCAAGAGAATCCCGAATGGCGGCGCACGGTACCACAACACTGTGGGTTACTATCTGGGGTACGCGATAGTGGCACGAGAGCCTGGGTTTCAAAGAACCGGCACGGGGAGGTGAGAGCTACGCCAAGAGATGATAAATTGGACTTTTCCCGGAGAGGGGGGGCTTTGCCCGGGAGTTGCCGTGGGGTACAGCAACGGTTGTCAAATGCAACATGGAGTGGTGACGTTGCTGCCAAAAGTATTGCAGACATTTTTTTGAAGGCATTGATTTTTCAAGTGCACCCAAAGCTTGAAGATCGTGCAGGGTCGAAAACGTGCGGTCTTATCTCAAGAGTTTTTTTGCGAAAGACCTCGCTCGTAGAGGGGTGGGGTGTTTTGCAAACAGGGCAAAAATTTTGTTAATCTAGGCCCGCGTGGTGTCAGGGGGCAGCGCCAGGAGGCAGGGGGGGGGAGGGTTTCTTGGCCCGGAAGAGAATTAATCCTTTTGGAGATTTGCACCACTATGGGGTTGTTTGCCTACCGCGCATAATTCAAGAGTGCGAGATGCTTTTCAATAAAGCCAATAAGGGAGCTGTACGTAGGGGTCGTGTGCGAGGTTGTTTATTCTCAAATGCTTTCGAGTGGACGGGTAAAGGTTGGCCAACGTCACGAGAGTAACAGAAATCACCCAAGTGGGTAATTCAAAGGTTTCAGAGCACGCAAAATTTCCTGTGTCTGCGGGGAAATTTGCAAACCTGGTTTAAAAATGCGGATTTCAAAGGTGTGAAATCTAAAATCCTTTGAACGTACAGATGGCTAAAAACCGACTGTTTGATATCGGATCCCAAGCTTAAAAAGCGGGGGATAGCCTTCTTTGGGAGATTTGACAACCAATTTGTACTAGTGCAGATCAGATAAAGAGTTTTCAAAAAATTTTAAATTTTGAACATTGTTGAGATTTTCATTTTCGTCAATTAGAGTTTTAAAAAGTAATAGAATTCTGGCCAACGAGAAATATCCCTGAGAACGTAGGAGATCAATGGTAGGCACGTGATTAAGTTTTGGGCTATCGTCGTTTGAGCCCACAGCTGCAGCTGCAGTATGGACTGGCTTTGACGAGTTTTTTGGGGGGCAAAAAAACCCTAGATTGAGTGCTACAACACTGTTTCGAAAGGGGTCGTATACCTTATCCACCTAAAGGGCTTTGCAGGCCAAAAAATTGGGCATTTAAGCAGCGATTCCCAAATTAAATTTTCTTAAAAATTCGATTTAAAGTAGACAAATCTTCGAACCGAGGTCGCCCGAGTCAAACCCCTTCAGGTTTGAGATTTGCGAAAGCATTTTAAGTTCGCTGGACGGAGGCAAAAACGAGTTCACGTCTATTTGAGCTTCTCGTTTTCCCAAAAAAGTTGTTCAGCCATTTTGAACAAGAAAATACAATAAAAACAATATTACAAGAAAGTAGAGAAAAAAAGAGCGAGAAATACGTAATCAATGTTACCCTTTAACTGACGTACATCAAAAAAAAGGGGTCAATGACCTGATTCATAACTACGAAAATATTACGTAACAAAAACGTAAACACGGACGAGAAAAATTTAATTTCGCCGAGGAGACGGAATGACCTGTCACTACAATGAGAGTGCGCGTGTATTGCGCGCGACGAAAGGGATCGAGAAAATTTCACAAGACTGATTTGTGACGAGAATTAGCTTGCATAATACAACTTAATTATGAAAGCTCAAAATAAAGAAAAGACAGATCGATACAATTTTTTAGAATTCCCGTGATTATCACGCAAAAAAGAGAAACTGGTTCACACCCAGAGAGACGAAGTGACCATGATGCGTACATCATAACGAGAAAAGAAAAATGGGGCGTCTAAACCGGAAAAAGAACAAATAGCACAGTGCTAACAGAAGGGTTACCCAAAAGATGATTGAAACTGATAATATCTCGGCTCGGATGGGGCCAAAACATGAGGGGGTGGCCTTGAGAAAATGGTATTTATGGATGTAAATTGAAAATTTTGCAAAATGAACTTACCCCAAGATTAATGCGGGTGTGAAAAGAATTCAGGCGTGGAAGCGTGGTGACGTAGTTGGTGAGCACACCCGAACAGATAGGGAAAAAATTAAAGAGCTCGAGCTTGGAAGGAAAGAAATGAAGTAAGAAAAAGTGCCGGAAAGGCATCGAACCCAAGACGTAGTATCAAATGGATGGCGAACGAACTGTGAGCTTGAGTGTGGAAAGGAAAGTCGGGCGAAATTTAAACGGAGATGAATGGGGCCTGTACACTTCGCATGAAAATAATTATAACTGAGAATCAAATTTGTTTGCTCTCGACAGCCAAGAGAAAAAATTCACCTGGAAGGCAGACGGGGAACTGGCAACTAAAAAAACGACGAACTTTACCCTGTCAAGGGAACGGGGGACTGCTTCGAGGGCTAAACGCAGAGAAGAGATAACATGAAAAACTAGTCAGAAGAGGGGAAAAGAGGGGGGAAAAGGGTGAATCAGATCACAACGAGAATACAAGAGATGATAGCGAAAATTAAACAAACCCAAAAACTATACTATTTTAAACAAGAAATCGGCGTGAACACCCGGGTATGGTGGTATAAAGGGCGGTTAAAAACAGACAGGCAGGGTAACTGGGGTTTAAATCTGGGCCACTCTCATCAAACAAAAATTTTCCCAAAAAACAACAAACACAACAAAAGTTTTTTTTCCACGGCATTCCACAGCCTGTAAACAGCAAATTACAAAAAAACATGAAAATTTTCCCCCATTTTTTGTTTTACTTTTTTTATTAAGTGAAGGGATTTGGGGAATTCATTAAAAAAAAAGAAAAAGGGTTTTTATTTCCGAAATTTTGGAATAGCCTGGACTATCATACCAAATTTTTTTATCTGCACACAAAGGTTCCACCGGGGCTAATAGTTGAAAAGATTTTTTATTTGACTGAACCAAACTGTAGGGGCCAAAATGTCCGCGTGACCTCAGTGGAGTTTGGACAAGTAGGCCGTCGTTCATATTGCTAGGAGCAGCGGCGTCAGCAGAAACAATGCCTAAAACTTCAAAAATATTTCCAGTTCCTCTCCACCCTCCCGAGCTCGTCTTTTATTTCTGCCAAAGGCTCAGTATCGGATTCGTTTTGGGCTCGGACCGAGGGCCCCATCTGTGACGGTCTCCAGCTCTGATTGTTAGCACGTATGTCTCGCTTTTGAGTTTATGCCTCAAAAATCTCGAAGTAATAGCGCGGATCGCATACACGCCTTTGCTGTATTATTAGTGCGATATAATCGGGGTAATTGCGACGTTTTAGCCATCAGATATTATTTTTTGACATTGCTTATGCAGAGTTTTCCCTGGTTGAGTCGCAGCAATGTTTTTTTAAATTATAACAGTGAGGATAGACAGATAAAGGGGAAGGATAGCTTGGCCCGACGACATTGCGGTTACTATCTTTAATGGGTTTTTAATATCGGGAAAGATTGTTGAGCGAGAGCCCCGTTTTCGTTGGTCGTTTCTAGAGAAAGCAAGATTGCGTTTGGGGACCGATGGATCGGGCAGGATGCCCCAAAGGCCCCGGCAGCTTCCTAAAACCCTTTTTAAAACTCCAGCGTCGAGTTCCATCTTCTTCTACTATACTAACTTATAGGCCTGCCGTCCTGTGCAAAAAATGCAGCCACTTTTCTGTCGATTTCAGTTTTTCTCGATTTGGTTAACTTACGTTTTGCGCCAAAAAATTTTGCAACACTTGGTGTGCTGTTGCTAGTGCTGCCCTTACCTTCAATGTCAATTTGATGCGTTCCCACGAGATGGTGGCAAATAGTGCTGGTGTTACCAACTTTAACACTTAACGTGGTATCGCACAAGTTACACTTCGCACTACTGTCATCTACACGCTTGGCATAGGCCCACACTTAAGAAGTTTTCCCCATTGTCCGCACTCCGCAATACGCACGTGTGTTGCGCTTTAATTCAAAACTCCTAACCACCCTCAACCGAAGTAAAACAAACACTGTCTTTGTCGATGCAAGCAAGGCACGTTTCGGGTTCGGCTCGGCACTCGGCAGTCAGGCCTCGGCACGTGTCCGACTGTCTACAGCTTCTTGGGTGGCTCCCGCTCGGGCCTCTCTCGTCAGTCAGCACTGACCACACTCAAGTTTCAACCGGCCGCTCCTGCAATACGATCGGCGCTGAGCCGCTGACAAGTGACAGAATTACGGCCGGCGGCAACAGTAAACAGTCAAACGATACCCGTTCCATTACCCGGGCATTTATGAACGGGCGGGTACCCGGGTACCCGTTACCAGCCCTATTGAAAAGGTGTGACAATTTGGTTTGATGATTTTTGACGTGGTCCTGAGTGACTTTGCAAAAGTTTGGGTGTTCCGGGATTTGTTGTGTTTTCTAGGTGGTCCCGGAAGACTTTGGCGATGTCAGGGTTTAGGTGGTGTGTGGTCCCACCTACCACTAGTAGTTTCTGGGCCTGGAAACCCGGTCTTGAGTTATTTACTGATTTCCAGAAGGTGGCTGGTTCCGAGGTTCGTGTGGAGTCCATCTTTGCGAGTTTTTTGTGGAGAGATACAGTTTTCTGGTTATGGATTTCGGACTTTACCTTGTTCCTTATGGCTTTGTAATTTCGTATCATGTGCGGCGGGTGGTTGAGCTGTATCATGGACTATGGCTTCGCGTACACTTCCCCAGTACCACTGGTGGCTCGGTGCCCGGGGTTGTGCAGAGGCAACCTATCAGGGCAGGACTGAGTTAGCTCCCTGGGCCCCGATTCGTGTACATTTTTATCCTGGTATGCCGAGTTAGGTGGTATAAGTGCGGTATAACTCCGAATCCAATTCATGAAGACTTATCCCGCCTCGACCGGGGATAAGAAAATACGTAAACAGATGGCGGACATTTTAAATTTTGCATCTATGTGTAAAAAGAGAAAAGTTGTCATAACTCTCATAAAACAAATCAGAAACCGTCCCGGGCCTAGGCCCCTTATAGGACCCTTATAAATAGGCGTTACCCTTGCCAATTTCAGCTGTGTTGGGAAATCACCTACAAGAAAGAAATGGGAAATTAGATACGCTAATAATCCGATTATTGATGCGCATTTCTTAAATACTATGCATGGAATCTCTTGAATTGTTGCGGAGCTTCTAATTTTAAGGCGTTTTATTGCTGAAATGACTTCTTCATTAGTTACATTTGTTTGCGGGAGATTCTCTGCTTCTCTTCTATTTAAATCTTTAAACTTAACAATTTCACTGGAAAAATCTACATCGTTCACAACAAAACTTTTTTGTAACAAACAGCAAATATCTGGATTAGACGTGTAGGATACCCCATTCTCTGTCAATGAGGCTATGCTACACTCTTTTTTCTCTTTGTTACCTGTCAACTTATTATAAACTGACCATAAAGATTTTGAAGAAATATCATTATCAAAAGAAGATTTAAAATGCTCACGCTTAGAAAAACAAATCTGATTATTTACCTTATTTCTAACTTTCTTGTATTCCTCCCACGTTGAATGCCTTTTAAAAATTCGGAATTCTTTGCGCAAGTGGTCTCTCCTGTGCATGGATTTTCCTAATCTCTGCTGTTAACCATGGGGCTTGGCTTACCTTTTACTCTTAATTTCAAGGGGTGTGCATGCTCATTTAAGGTTTCTAACGACTACTTTAACAAACATTTCTATTCATCATCTGCACTTACCGCCAGACATTTGTTCCATGGGACCACTTAAGATATCTTCATCTACTTGCTTTGCTTCCATCAACATTCTTATAATTTCTAGTATTAACAAATTTAGGAAGAAATTTTTGCTTATTGATCTACGAACACATAAATTTAATTCATGATCACTTATCCTACACTATAATACCTGACTGAATAATATTTTTATGTGATTTTGCATAAACAGATCATTAAGTAGCTACCTATTATTAACCCTATTACCGACTTTATCAATTGTACCAATCCATTTAATCTAGTGAAAATTTGAAATTATTACTGTAATGTCTTCTTACTCAATCATGTTGAAATCACCTAAAAAAACAATTCATTAGCTTCCGATTTTAATTATTTACTAAACTATCAACAATCTTAAAATTCTTCTAACTCTTTAAACGTGGGGCTTTATAACTGCTGTAAATCATTGGCTTCACATTCGGAATCCTAGAATTTAACTGAACACACTCAACATCTATCGGAAAGTTAACTTTCACTCATTCACTGAGACCTAAACTTTCACAGCATATAATACTAGACCTTTCCCTACCCTTTTCACGATCAAATCTTTAGCATCTATAATTGTCAATAGAATAAAACCGTCTAGAAAGACTCATTCTAGATATTTTTCACAGCAAGCAATAATATCAAAATTTACGTGTCAAGAAATAACTCTCACTGATCTATATACTTATCCAACTTACGTCTGATTGAATGTCCAACGCTTCATTCCTTTTGGCAATACAGCTAAACCTTTCTACATCTTCATTTAAACTTTGAGGGTCTTTATCGACATCATGATTAAAAGATTTGTCATGTAAATTTTTCATGTACACTTAGAGGGGAATAAACAATTCATACATACCTCTCGGCGAACTCTCTTTGTTCGATCTTCAGTTCATAGACCTTGACGCCACATTGAAGGCACTTGCTGCTATTTATAACTGTTGAACACTTATTACATTCCACATCGTCCAGTATTGGAATCGATTCCTCCAGGCTCATATTTTACATACCCGATGGCAATATCTTCACAGACAAAGCAACTCTAGGCCGTTTAGTTGTCTTGCTCTTTTTTAAATTACAGACGTACCAGTTTACCACTAGGTTTTAGCCATTATGAAAGAAAGAAATATGTATGTTATAATCGAATAATATATCAAGTTCCTAGCACTGATTCTGCTGTCAGAAAGTAAACATATATTTTTGAAGTTTGTTTATTATAAACAGCGAACGTTCCAATTGATTTTTTGAACAGAAAATCAAAAGAACAAATCGTTTTTAAATATTTACTTCCTAAAACAACTTTATGATCATTTTGCTTTACAATGATACTTTCAAATCAGGGAAGGATTTTACGTCCAACAACTCAAAAGTTACTATATAGAATATGATTTTTTAATGAGTATTAAGCATCGAGCTTGTTTGTCAAGGTATAATGATGAAATGCTTCACAAATCTAAAAAGTTTAATTCCTATTAAAGATATTTAATTAATTAATGTATTTTGCTCACCGCAACCCACTGCACAACTCTTAAATAACCTTTAGTAGCAAATCACTGTCTGAAAAACCTCTGAATGCTTACATCCAGAATTAAAACACAGAATGATTTTTAAGGGTGACAATTAGTATGATCCCACCTGAATCGTAGTGCATTTAAACTATTCAAATTGTGTGTTGATGACAAGATTCGCATGAACTCTGAGGGTGTAATTTATTAGTTTGATTTGATATTTCTATATGTGCAGTGCGGTTTATTATCGTGACGTACGGAGTGTCGCAGATATTGCCGTTATCCACAATTTATGTATCATAGACTGTCAAACAGTGCACCGAGAATTGCCATAATAAAATCTCGTTTTCAATCACCTTGATAGGTAACGAGCTCCACTTAGGTGGTGAACGCCAAAGTATTTTGGACAATTTTTTGACGGTTTTCCCTGTATTAAAACTCCGTGAACTTCTTCTTTTTCTTCTTGGTTTATTGTACTATTCGAGCACACGACTAAGGAGGGGAACATGCAAAAACTTATCACTGAAAGATTTAAAGAGAGATTGAAGAGAAAGCTGTTTACCTATGCGACTCGATAAAAATATACTGTGGTATGGTGGTTCGCACCTCATTGTACACACTGTTTCTTCATTATGCAGTCATAGCGTCGTTAGTTGAAGACAAGCGTTACTGCAGGAAATCTAACTAGCAAAAGAAATACCCGTCCCAATATGCATTATGTACAACAAGCATATGGACGGAGTTTGATCTAATGGACTCTATGATGCTTAATTCCGCAATGAACTTGCGGGAATAAAATGTGGTACCTGACGCCAATAGATTCCCCAACCAGTGTTGACTCGTGCATATTGTGTCCGCTGGTGCTGTAGCCCCACCACCATATCATCCATCTCCATTGACTGAATTTTTTTGATATTCATGTGTAATGTTTTTGTAAATTAAGTATTCCAGGTATCCGTGGGCCGTGCTGCAGAGAGGCGCTGATGTCAGTTGGTTCATACGGCATCGTAAACATGATGGGGATGGTTTGTAACCAGCTTGTAGAAACTGCGATGTGCTCCGGCACTGAATTCGACCGCCTTTAAGCTCTTTATCATGCAACGACAGGAACAGTACGGGTAAAGTCAAACGCCGCAATGACCGTCTTCTGGTGCTGTCGGGACTTCTTTATCATGGAATTCTAGGAACGAATTTCTATATATTTTCTAAATGTGTTTATAAAATGTCAAATCTGGATCAATTAGGCTATGTATGATCCTATTGCAATATTTCTGACAGTCACATTTGACTTTGTAGCAACAACATTTGATTTAAAAACGAATCAGAATACTATTAAATTTTATATAAATCAGGTTGAGCGTAGTGTCATTATATGTGACATGAGCAACAATAGTTTGTTTGGAAGATAAAAAATATTTAATCCTCATCAACTTACTCTAACCCTAAGTGTGGTGTCTGTCCCCGGACTGGGTGGACCGTATCACCGACAACGGCCAAGGGCTATTTCTTCAAGGGCCAGATCGGGGAGACCGGAGGTTTCCAAAGATGTTTCGGATGAACCAGTGCTGCCCGGCACTGGAACTATCAGAACAGATTAATGAGGCGGAAACTGTTCAAACCCCAGGTTGTTGTTCCCTGGTACTATCATTATTGAAGTGGAGCAGGCTGACTGATTCATTCTGCTAGTATGCTATCTAATAAACACTCTTACAAGATATCTACTACAGTGCTGTTGTGTTTGATTTCAGCCGCGCACTGGTTTCTAGGGATACGCAGATAGAAAGCTGGCGAGCCTCTACAAGGTGCTGGCCGGCAATGCACCCCTCCGAGTCCTGGGATGAATGACGACCGGTAGCGTGCAGACAGAGGAACTCCTCGGTGGGGATTGTCTACTTGACTTGTACGCGACGAGAAACGAACTTCGTCGCCGACGTCGCCGTCCTTCGTCTGGAGGCCCCGTTCACCTTAGCACCAGGGTGAACCTGGTCTGCGTAGACTGGCGAACCTGCTATAGCGACGGCCAACTCAGAGATGGAGTCCCGTCGGCGTTGTAAGTGGACTTCGTCAATCATGTTGGACTTCTTCATTTGAGAGCAGAAACAGAAAAACACTGCGGGAGTGTCATACAAATATAATCCCTACATGATGATTAATTACGATGTAATTTGACTCTGTATGGCCGTCCTAACCGTGTCTACTCAAACTATAACTTGGATCGGCACTTCTAGCCGTGTAGCCCACTACAAGGAACAATATAAGCCTTCGAAATGCTTTTCTTGTAGTTTTTAAAGCTGGTCCGTGAACTCCCCTCTCATACGCAAGATGAAGGACTTTTGCAACTCGTAGATGAACTCACGATGGCATGAGATGGAACATCCGCGGGGGCCGCCGCGCGGAGCTCCGGCCGCCGCCTTTGGAGATTGCGGGGAATGGCCGCCAACGTCGTCATCGAGGGGGTGGCCGACGGCGATGCTCGCCGAGCGGCACGTCGTCATCGACGAGCAAACGACGGGGCGTCGTCGGTGTAGTATGTGTGTATTTCTATTAATCTTTATAATCTATCTTCAATTATTGTTCTTGTTGCTTGATTAAATTTTTGATTTTTTTTGCAGTCGGACAGGAGCGCGACCACGACTCTTTGTGGAAAACAAAATCAGATAGAGAAGTAGGTTTCGTGCCCCCGATTTAAAAAAAACACACTGAAATTTACAGGAACACATTGGGAAGAGGCGACGGCCTCACCTTCTCGAATCGCGACGATACATGGGGCGGTAACGAATGATGAGGACCTGGGAGACCCACCTGGGCGGCTTCCCGGTCACGGTGCAACGATTCGGTGAGTACGCGTACATGGCTTGTGTTTGTAATTTAAGTATTTGGACCGGTATTGTATTTGTGCATTTCTTATCTCCATTCGGACGAGACCTGAAATGCCGCCGCACGAAGTTAAAACGGGGGGGGTCCTGTCATTCGTTTGCGAACGTTCGAGACCGGATCAGCCGCTGAGGATTACACCTGACATAGTACCAGGCGATGGCGAGATGGCAATCTTGAGAGACCCTTTTCTTGTTCTAAGAAAACAGATGTTGCCTAATGAATAACCAAAGAGTTGTATTTAAAATATCAATTGTAAGTGTGATATATGACTCACCATGACGATTGATGGCTTCATCGACTTTAAGTCAGTTTTTTGGTCTGAAGATATTGGGGCGCCTAGAGTCAAAAACACCTCAAGTATGTTGGAAGTGTTTCCTGTTAATAAGGAAGTTCATATCCGAATATCGTTGACCACGATTTGGGACATATTCATTTCTTTGTTAGTGGATGACGAGATAAATGTTTTCCCAACAGAACAGTTTCCGTTTTGCCCAAGAATGCTTGAAACGAAATGAATTCTATTTTTTCAGTTGATTTTCCTTGTCATTAAATTTCGTAAAAACGGTTCGTTAGTTGATTATGCAGATGTAAACCAGAACTGCGGGTGTCTTTTAATTTCAATGAAACGTTGCTGGGTGGTGTGCATAGCTATAGTATTGGTCGTTCAGATTCAATGGTCAAATGTAAATCCATTGGTAGGGAACAAACAAGGTTTAACGCAGCCTAAGAGCAATTGAGCGAGATAAAGTGACAATCATTTGAAGTACCAAAAGCCAATAACGTATATTTTGAAGTCCATAGAATTGCGTCGAGGCGAATCTGTAGACGTGGGAACATGGGAAAATTATCCTCTTCGTGTTTTACAGAAAGCAAAGTCGGAAGTAAGGTTATTGCGCTACTTCCACTCAAACGGTATTTTTGACCATAATATTAGATGAAGACTAGGAGCACGAGCTTAGAATCTTTCTTTATCTACATGCTAAAACAGTGAGCGGATTCATAGTGTATTTCACATGTACAGCAAACATCAATTTGAGGTATTACAGCGTTGTTTGGTAAACAAGTGTGGGAATTTCATATCGACGCAAAAACGGGAAAAAGTATCCGACAGCCGCATTTGTCTCACTCCAGTCGTATTGATTACTGTGGCGTGTACTGTTATATAAATGGAGTGATATTTCCATGTTATAGATGATAAGCTCGAGGCACGATCGGTTACTATTGGAACTTCTTGGCAAAGTCAATTACTAGCTAAGTCAGATCACTAGAACATATTTTTCCATTAATTGCGCTTTAGTGATTTGGGAGCTGGGGCCGCATAATATCTTGTAATTTCGGGCCTGGAACAAGATTACTCTACAGCAGTTCTTAAAGTGAGTATATAGTATTTGCACTGACAGTCCATGCTTTACAATGAAACTACGTTCCAACTCCTATAGCGTGTCATTGTTCTGCACCCACTATCATGAAAATGTAATCAACTTCATTAAAATCTAAAGGATTATTGTCCAACTGGAAAAAAGAATCATCATAAGCAAGTGGTTTACTGGTTTTGCTACTTTCTTCAATATTTTGGAAAGTATTCGCCGATGCAGTTATGTCTCTGACGGCAAACTCTCAACATCCTCATACTTAAACAATATCTCCGAAGTTGTATGTTTAACACTTCCAATGCATAAAGCAGAGAAAAAGTGGGTTGCCGTTTTATTACCCTCATTGTAAGTATGACGACTTTACGTAACTGCAACATATTAAAAAATTATTTTGGGTATTATTGCACTTATGATTGCTTGACTCGGGACAGATTTCAGCTCTTTCGAGATGCTCGACTAATCGATGATTAAGCTCTTAGCCGCTGAAAAACCTCAATTGACTGATCGACTCCTCAACGGAGTAACTTTTCAGTGAGGATGTGATGAAAAGATGGATATTAAAGTCAAGTTTTACACAGGCCTACCAAACGTGCAATGCTAATGGCATTGTTTCAATTTTTTGATGTATTAATATCCTCTAACCACCTCGGTGGATGTGTTCGTCTCAATCCTCCAACGGCAAGGTTTTTGCATTTAGGTTCCAAGTTTCGCAGTCGACAGTGTCCCAGGATTTTTTAGTGGTTGGACGTGCTGTACTATTGCCTGAAACCCTTATAAGGTTGGGCTCCAGCGAGAACTTACTGAAGTCGACGCCTGACTTTTCCGACTGCTTTGGCCACAAGTTGCTGTGATTATTGATCTGTTTTCGAGTGTTTTAATTAATTACCTTTCATTTTGCTTTAATTATGTCTTCAAAAATTCGAATTTGCACTACTGAAGAATCAGGAAAGTTAGAAGATTTAACTGAACCACAAGGCCTAACGATCGTAAAATCATCAACCACACCAGCCTCACAAGGATTTTTTCCAATCGACTGCACTCACCCCTTCCATGAACTCATCATTGCCAGCCAGAATTTTCACAACGCCCTGTAGCCCCTATTCCATTGCCCCGCACTCAAGCAAAATTTATTTGGACGTCACCTACCTCGTTAAAATAAAGACACTTCGGGTTCGGTACGCTTGAAAATGAGTATGCGGGCAATAATTTTTGTTTAATTGTCAGTGTCGGACTATATATTGATTATATTTTTTGTATTTATTATGTTTAGGCCTAACAAATTTTAGAAATACCTATTTACACGCCCATATCAGCCGCCCTACAATAAACTTCACCCTATTTTACTGAAATGTGAAGGCAGGCGATAGACCCGGCCGACCGTAGCGGGGATGGTGACCAAGTGCGTGTACCATCATTACTTTGCATTTTTTACTTTATCCTATCCTATACAAAGGTAAACAAAATTGTTTATAGTGTAGGCGGTTGGCAACCTATATATACACCAGGCGTTACTTTATATTATTTCGAATTTATTATTTGAGGGCTATTGATTACTAAGAAACTAGTTCTCTCGATTAATTGTTCAATTTTTATCAACTGTAAAAACAAGGCTTACAGGGAATTTAGTTTTTGGTTCGGGTACGGAAAATCGCACTACAGATGTATAAATAAATAGAATATAAATTTCCAATCTTGGAAGGCTGGGAGTATATCTACACACTACTCGGGGAAGTCTATCACAAGCTAGTAGAACAACGCAGCTTGATTTAGAACCAATGCAACCACGGCCTTAATAAAGCCTGCCAATATTAGTTAGTTTATTAGGGTTTAAGGCACACACACTAAGGTTATATTGCCGTATTCTCTTTTAAGAGTGATGTGTAATATTTTTAAATTCATTATACAGCTTTGAGCTGCAAAAATGGAAGGACTCAAAGAGTATTCTGGAATTTACTACCGTCAAGGATGTGGAGGTAACTTCAGCATAATGACCACTAGGCCCTGCACCAGCTATCGCTAAGTAAGTGGGCAGAGGGGGGTGAAGTGACGGTTGACTCTGGCCCGATCATAAGTGGGCGTTAATACCACTGCCGTCCGACAAGAGATGAAAGTTGGAGGTAGACTAACAATGCGTTAACATTGTCCACGCGAAGAAGACTGTTATGGGAATGTCATTTGCAATTATCTTTACGCTTTACGCTTTGACGCAGTGGAGATCAAGCTGAAGCAAGTCAACCTGAAAACAGGACATATACCGACCACAATAACCATACTTTGCAGACCAAATACCATGCAAATCTCGCAATTATTGTCATCGTATTATTTGTTTGGTGGCAGGGGGACAATCCCAAGTGTTTTGTTGATTTTTTGCAACCTTTTTAGTTAGGCAAACCTGATACAGACGTTCGATGGTGGCATTGAAGGTTCCATTTCCTTCTTAGGAATCACCTTATGGCTAAACATTAATTATTTATTGGAGATTATTTGACTATTTCTTGAATTTGTATTTTAAACATTTTTAATTGTTATTATCATGAATGTTTTTTTATTCTGTGTCCTTGTGGCATTGTCTTTTGTACACAGAGTTTTTCGTTTTGTTTAAAAAATAAAATTCTCTCTCGCAGGTTCTACAACCTATTTATTCCTAACATAATTTTCCATGAATATCAATATGGGGATAATTCCTTTAGAGCATTGTTTCCTAGTATGACAAACCAAACAACAACACCACTAGCTACAAGCCAAACACCTAGGCCCAGTATGTTTAAACAAATCTTAAAATAAAATTTTTAATTGAGGTCGTAAACCGAAGATTCGATTAATTGGCTTTTGCTTCTAGGACTTTATTTTTAAATTCCTTGATGTTTTATATGAATTAGTACCAGCAAGTACCCAAATTGTTTCATTATTAAACCTTTTATTAACATGGTTTTAAGTTGGTCGTGCATCTTGTCCAAAGAGTGGCCATTTATTTTTTAGCTTGTGTTTTAAAATACTTTCATATATCGAAGGTAGAACAATTGGTTAATCTGTGTAGTGTTTTTGGCATGCAGATTCCAAGAATCCCGGAAAACAACCTCCTACGACGAGAAAGTCGGGAAGTAGAAGTCGAACCTTCAGTACAAGTGAGGGCACACACTACACAGCATGTTATTTCTGTTTGGTGAGTCCGTAACAAGACACTACCTGACAAGCAGGGTATATAAAAGCAAACGAACCCTCACACTCTGGACAGACAGAACAACCACCTGAGTAACAACATTTGAAAAAAAACAGAACATATGAGGACACAACAGCCAAACTTGCTGAAACAACATGCAGCAGTAAGACAGCTATCTCACACTGACCACATATAAACTCCATGGGCCTGTATGGACGGAACAAACGGGGCGCATACCGAGATAACAAGTACTTAACGACAAGCAATACGAAGGGTGTAAAATAGCTTTCAGTCTGAACAGACAGACTTTCATAGGGGGGGGGGTTAGGGTAACACCACAAACAAACACTTCGTAGTACAGAGCCAACTGCTTTTAACTGTGAGACCAAGACAAGAACGAACGAAATACGTCCGCCTTCTACAACAAGGCAGAACAAGAGAAAACCTAAACCTTCCAGTCTGGACAGAACAGTCAACCTCCTGATGTTCACAAACATTAACACAATGAATGCGAGGACACAACTGCCAGCCTTGCAGCAATAAAGCTAACTAACTCCCTGTACTTTGGAGCCCTGTAGAAGAGAACGAAGAGCCTGCACAAAACAACGACCGCCTCGACAAGAACACAGACGCCGCGATGTGAGGCTCTCGTGGCTCTGCTGTTGCGTGTAAGCTGCAGTGGTAGTTAAAAGGTCGGGGCGGCGATGTCATATCGAGCTACACGTGAAGTGCTGGCAGGTATTAAAATTCGTGCATTGATGACAGCAGCACATGGGCTGTATGTTTGTATCATTGGTTTAATTGATGTTATTAATGTGCATTTAAGGCAGATGCAATGACATCTTTCGGCCAGTTAAGGCGAGTATGAATTGCAGGGTACCTGCAACAGAGCTACACACAAAATGATGTCTAATTCAATGGTGGAAAAGGAACGAGTGCTAATTTCCGCGAGTATCCTTGTGGCAAACAAAATACTTGGCCATACCCGCAACCGAGGTAGCAGCGACAGGCTGTTCCCTCGACTTGCGGGCAATGTTGTGTCCGCACCAGCGGACCTTTCTATCACTGAACATGTTGAACGATGAATTCTGTGCCACGACTACTTTAGACACGCAGTTAAAGGGACTATTTATTTTTGAATAGTCCTTTACACTCGTGTTTAAAGCAGTTCTTGTACCTCTGCCGCTTAGATATTTTTTTATTTGTCCCTCTTGTCCTGCTTGTCCATCTACAGCTATTTGTTTTTATTGTTGATTCTACTCTCTACATTTGCCCACAATTGGCCATTGGGTCGCTCTATATAGCTAGGCAGATTAGCCTAGGCAATTAGGTTTTTTTGTGTGGTTTGAGGCGTGACTTTTTGGTTTCTATACTCAGAACATATAAACTAAAAGATAATTGCCTCGAGGTGTCATGACAAAATTCTCCGGTTTAAGGTAGAAGGGGATGAAAAAAATAGCTTTTTTTAAATTACAAAAATTCAAAAATCAAAACAGAATTTGACGTCTAAGATTACAAAATATACATATGGTAGATAAGTCCAAAAATTTAATTTAAAAATATATAGTACCATATAAGTATATCTAACCAGATTTGCACCCTCTGAATTTCATTTGCAAATTTACTCACAGTGCTGAGTGGATTGCCTCCAGAATTGGGGTTAGTGATAGGGCGTGAATTTGGCTAAACACTCGGAAATATTCTTTAAAAACTGCACGAGGTGCCCGGCCGATCCATGTTACAAGACCTACCTGATGGTTGCAAGCCACGAGTTAAAAAAGATCCCCGAAAAACTTAAGCGTGATTCAGACATGCCTCCTAAAGTTGCTAGAGCTTCCTGATATGTACGTCCCTTCCGCCTAAATATGATAATACTGCGATTATCGGTTGACCACCATTTGTTTCTTTCCGAAAATGTCGACGAGAATCAGAGAGAAGAACTTACGCCATTAAGGAAAGAAAAAACCATTAGTCCCCTACCGTGTCCGTAGACCACGAGAGGAAGGTTCTGATTAAAGTCTTCTTCTGAGGGGCAATGGCCTATCAAACCATCAGAGTAATCCACAAGGAGAGCTTGATGGAGGGAGGGAATATATCCTCTGTCCCACCTTCTAAAGCCACAGATCATCCAAGAGCCCGACGTACTCGTACCAACTTAGTTTAGCCCCTTGCTAAACAGGTTGGAAAATATTAAGTGGCTCACCGGCCTAAGTCAAGGCGGCCTCCATCACCAAGGCCCCGACCTTGGAAAAACAAGTATAGCCTTCACGCTAGAAAATAGATCAGGTCAAGTGGTTGATTCATCTAAACGATAAAGACCATTCCATCCGCCGGGCCCTATCTACAAACCCTGCTCCGTTCCTCACAGAAATGGATAGGACAAAACGCAGCCAGGGAAGCATCAAAAACACCAGATTCGACCGGACCACCGGGTACCGCCCTCGAAACAAATCAAGGGTCGCGCACAACAACTGACCTGTCCCCTGTACCCTGGGCCTTAAAGCAAGAAAGAGAAGCTCACCGAGCTACCCCATAGGGGTAGCAACTTAAATAAGGGGGAGGAGGAACGCGGACATGACCCCCCCGATTTCCGTTACATCTCCCTCACACGAGATCTAGGCATTCTTCGGTGAAGTGCCTCTATGGGACAGGGTTCACAGGAGGAAGGAATACTTGCAACCGAGAACTACATACAATACACACGCGCGTAAACACCATCGCCAGACCGCCCGTGCCACCGGATCGGATGAAGAGATGACCGCACACAGACAAGCACACGGCATGAATTTATACGCGACGAGTCCAGAACAGCCGAAGACTAGGAAGTGGAAAGCCCAGAAACGGCGCCTTGCGCAAGAAAGACACAACGGGACACCGATTGATGCTCAACGGGGAATATTGGCATGAACGGAATTTAATCAGACCGAAATGGAGTTTTGGGGCGAAATTGTACCGCCTGACCTGACCATCACTTAACAGGTAAAGTACATCGTTACCTTAACTTTTGTCTTCCATCATTTGATACTTTTAGTTAATTTTTTTTTTGGTGTCGGGTATATACATAAATATACCTATTTGCCACTATTTACTACTTTGTTCCTTAGATATTTTCCCGCGGAACGCGGTTCCTGAGATACAAGATTGTAACCTTTCCCCAGTTATTTGAGATCACGGACTGTTTTTTAATAAGTGTATACGTTTAAATGTAATATGTTTACGATCCCGTGGAGGGTCTAAGCATGAGTGTTACTTTGTGATTAAATACCGCAAAAAGGCTTAAACGCTTTTGCTTCACTATAGTAAAATCTTTTACAAAATGTTCTAGTTTTTTGCAAACTTTTATGATTATAGAAAAAATTCTTTTGCGGGGGTTTTTGTAACACCAGTGTCCTGCTTACTACTTTTTTGAATAAGGTGCTAAACATTTCTGGAGGAACGATGGCTTGAGTCGAGTGGGAGGCTACCACAGCTACCCTTGAGTTTCCTCTGTTCTTCTTTCTTGAGTGCCAGCCTTTCTCCTTGCCAATGTAAAGAGTTTTTATTTGTATCTCCACATCTTAATGGGAACAGCACGCAAAAACAAACAGTGGGAGTAAATCACAAGAATATAAGGACAATGCACAAAGCAACCTCCCCAGTGCCAGTCTCAATTACGATGGATCTTCTCCGGCATGGAGGGTTACTGCTGCCGATATTCTGTGGAACGATGCTTCCTTCAAGATGCGGTACCACTCTTCTCTCTGACGAGACTCGCAAACTTCAACCACCTGTTAGCTCTGACGTTTATGGACCGGATGTTACCATTGTGAAGAGAGTCATCAACCATGGTGGCACAAAGACTTGGCAACAAGTCTTCGAAAACTTACTTGCAAGATAACAAGACCATGGGTATTACACTTGTGGAAAGACGCATGGGAGACTCAAGCTGCCATTACCAAGCTCACCCACGGTATTATCAAATGCATTCGTAGCAACATGATGACAGAGAAAGTATGAAGACTGCAATATTTGAAACACTTCACCATTGTGTTTCAACGTGATGAGAAACCCAGCATCAAAATGCCCTCAGGACCACATCATGGTGTTTCTATCACAGACTTTGGCAAAGCAAGAAACGCTGCTCCACATGCCTGAAACGTGCATACACAATAGCAACTGACTCCCTAATTAACTACTGCGTCTATCAAAGCTTGCCAGCAACAGCCTCTTGGACGCGTTGTTTTGCAAGGCAAAACCCAAATGCAAATGAAAGTCTCCACAGCAGGATGTGGCGGAAGTGGTCCGGAAGGAAGTTTTTGTTGTCGGCGTTATCGGGTGGAGAGTGCTGTACGTTCAGCCATTATTGATATAATGGTGGTATTTAAAGGCAATCGGATCATAGTTCACTCAACTGGAATGTGATTACTTCAAATTAGCGCCTTCTGGCTGAAAGAAAAGATCTAAGACGACTCACCCAAGACGCTAAACGGACACTGCAAAATACTAATATTCGTCCACAAGCTAGGTTTACCTCATGAGGAAAGCAAATTTAGTGGAAAAGGAAGGTCCCAGCCTACTCTGCTGGTGCAGTTGGTGATGACATGTATTGAGGTAAGTTGTTAGCAAGTCCTATCCAACCCTTGTAATGCTGTTTTGCTGGTATTTTTTCTCAAAATAATATATTTTTTCCTATAAATGTGATTATTCTCAGTAACTTTTTTTTGTACACTTTGACTCTAAATTTACATCTACTTTTAATGGTTATACATAGAGGTCTAGTTTTTTTTTTTTTGTCGCTCTAACTAACTATCGACATTCTCACATAGCCCTATTGTAAAAGTTCAACTACAGTTCCAAAAAATTCAAACTAATTAATTTTGTTTTATGTATCATTATTCAAACCTCAGATATAATTTGTGGTACCTACAAGAGGAAATAGATATGTGAAAGTCTACTTATACTCTAAGTACAAAATAAAATAATTTTTTTTAGCTACTATCATAGAACCAAGTAGATCCTTTTTTGAGCAAAGTTAGTGTTGTTTAATACCCCCTGCCCACCCCAACCCTACCCCCAATTTCCCCCCACCCAAAATTTTTTTGGGTAAAAACCGTTAAGTTAGTACTTTTAATCCAAATATCAACACTGTAAAAACCCAGTACCTCTGTAACTCAATATAATAGTTTTTCAGTGGCTGTCTCCCCATACCAATCTATCATCAACCCTTTGGAGGATTTAATCGTGTTTGCCCCACAGCGGCAAGTTAAAGAATACGTGCGCCACGCACAAGTTTATGCAAGAATTGAATCCTTACAGCTCATAACGAAAATTAAAAGGAATCATATTATATACATCATTTTGAAAAAAACTGTATTTTATGAATACCTCCACAGAAATAATAAGAATGTTTCTTACTTCTTGGGAACAACAAACGTACATACAACTATTTTGCGTTTTATTGCTTGTCCCTGTGCCGAATTAAAATATGTTGGGCTATCGTGGAGCTGACGGCCTGTGGTTAAAGCTGCCACCAGAATTCTGTTGTTAAATTAGTTGCTATATTAAGTTGTAACAATTGTGTCTTTTAATTGTTCCTGAAGTGAATTCCAATGTAGGTAGGCCCTATTTGTCGCTCTGAAACCTTGTAACGATTTGTCACAATGTAATCACGGAGCTGAAACTTGAACATATTGACTACTATCAGCAAATTAATTTATTATATCACTTTTTATTTGGCTAGCAATAATATCACTAGCAGAAAGATGATGCAGTAGAGACAGGGAGTCTTTGTTGGCGGCAGCGGGGAGGTGATTCCGTGAGTCGGGCCAAAGAGCAGATACCTTACCTCGACGCCAGACATTAGAAGCTCACACATAAGGCGCTCCACGGCGAACCGGGAGTCAGCATTCACTTTCTATAACGATTATCCCACGTTAACAATAAGCGCTTTGGGACTTAGAATAACTATTCCAAGGGAAAATCGACCTGGTCCCCGATGTGAATGCCTAACGACGTCCTGCCCACCAACAGCCAAATCGGCATGGCAATCAACATGGCTGCGCCAGCTGCTGCTGGGGCTTGTCCTTGGCAGCTCATGGGCTGGATCCCCCCCCCCACTTCCAGCCACATGGCCTGACGTTTGACGTCAAATCAACGTCGATGAGATGCTCCGGTTCAGGGCGGTAAGCCGGGTTGACGACGTACCACGCTGTTATGTGGAAGATCATGAGTATATCCCGATTTATATCGAGTTCTGATGGCATATGTATGGAGGAGTGTATGAATTACATTAATAATTAATTAATAATATAACTACATTTTTTTGCATGCACGTTTTATTTTGTTTTATATATTGGCACACAGTGGCGTTTTTATCGCAAATTCCTTTTTTCTAGTAACAGCTCTGTCATTGGGATAAACTGTCATTGGATCGATTCAGTTTCATTGAGAGAAAATCGGCGGCATTAGCGTGCCAAAGAATTCAAGGGAGGCACTACATTTGACAGCTAGCGAAGAAATGACATGTGTTTCAGGAGTATTGTATTCAGAACAAGTTGTAAAAACGGTTTTACTGCATGGATCAAACTTGTTAAGGCTTTCGGTGAGTATCATCAAATCTATATACATACAACACTGAAACTGTGGACTATCGATTGGTCGTTTAAATTGTTGGAATATTGCTTTATGCTCATATTTTATGCAACTTGCTAATCGAGACGAAGGGAGGTACGTAAGGGATGAAGCGGGGGGACAAGGGGTGGACAGGCCTGTGCTGGTCGAACCAGCCACAAGCATAGTGGAGGAAGGGTTCGTCTCCGCCTGTGTATCATCCGTCCGTGTTGTCTTTGTCGTCGGCCGTCGGAGGGCAGTCCAGGAAGGAAGGGGTTCCCCGATGACGACCCAGAGCTCGGCCGATTAGGTTTTCAGGGAGCGAAACTCCCCTATTCACGGGCAAACCGCGAGAGGTGGTCGAGTTGAATTTTGAAGGCCCATACGATCGGTCGGAGGGGGAATTTTAGTATTAGTTGTGGGGGAAGGTCGCGGTAAGTTAAAAACTTTAGTTCTCCCTACACAGTATATCTACTCTTATTTATTACTACCCTGCACGCTCTAACAACCACCACAGTGCATTATAATAAATTCAAATATACTGATTGTATTCGGAATCGGAAAGGGAGGAGGGGGTATCTAGGTGAACCTGCCCGTGTGATTCATGCATGTAATCCTGCCAAGGCAGATAAAAATATTGTAAATAAATCAACATTATGTTTTTATTTTTTTATTTAGGGAATATGCTCCGAGAATAGCAGCCTTCAGTTTGATGAAACTGAGGCACCTGCAGAGTTCGAGGACGAAGTTCATGCTATTCAAGTGACCGATATGTTGACACAAGACAACTCAACGACGACTCTATCTATCTTCCGCCACACCAACGATGCGCTAGCTTGCACTTGAAACTTGCGCTCTTCATCTTGACCCAAACTATAACATGAATTATCATATCTTAAACATTGTTTTCTTAATTATACATTATATTTTTTCATACTTGTGTAAATGTTATGCTACAAGTTAGTTACATATTCATTTATACGACTAGAGTAAAATTTTATCTGATTAGGTCCTATGACCCATTCTATGAAACCTACTAAAATTGTTGACATAACTCTAATTTTGTTGTAAAAATTAAGTAGTATTATCATATAATGATTAAGACGTGCTCGTGTACAGATACCTCTACTCACGTTGCAAGCGACAGGAGTTTTTACTTCTGTGGGGAGCGGTATCTGCTAACTATTTCACGTTTGTTCACTTCTCCTGTCTTATATTGGAGTGATAAGCATTTTATAATATTAAAAACTTTCTACGGTTTCTTCTAAACAAATCCTGAGCATGCAGTGCCGTGCGCACATCGGCTCGGGACTATGAAAATCAATGGGGATCTGGTTTGCCAAATGTTGCTCTCGACCACAGCTACACGAAATTATGTCGGCCTCTTCATCATTGTCACTATATGTGGGACAATGTTATTGTATACATAGGCAGGCTTCGCCATAAAAAGCTTATGCCCCCAAGGGCCCAGATTCGGTGTGTTTGCTTTGCAAAACTGCCCCTGCTAGATATTGAACTAACTAATATAAGTCCTGCACAACTTCGCCTCTTTAGGGGGAAGGATAGAGGGGGACTCACCAGACCCACGTGGAGTGGTCTGCACGATATTGGCGAGTGTGAAACAAAACTTAGGATAAGCCGGGACTATCTTGGACAAATGGTGACAGCTGGTGATATTCAGGACAAGCTGGACTCAACGACAACCAATTGGGTGCTGTTAGTTCATTCGGTTGTGTATATGCCAGACTTTTTTTGGAGGAGATAAAGGGAAACTGCATAGTGTTTATTGAAGTTCTAAGTGATCAACTGAGTGAGTTAAAATCAAATTTTGAGGTGCAGACCTGGAAGGACAGACAAAACAGTACTAGAGGCCAGGGCAGGTCAACTTCATGTAGTGGAGATGTAACACTCCTGTGGGGCAGGCCTAGCCCAAGTAGACAGTAACGTGGAACCACGTTGTTTAGAGTTGGCGACGATTGAGATATGTTTTTTACGTTTTTATCCGAACGTTGTTCCAACGTTGGATTTTGGATTGGATTGGATATTGCTTAACGTCTCTTATTTATGCAACTTGGCTAATCGAGACGAAGGGAAGGACGTAAGGGGTGACGCGAGAGGACAAAGGGTGGACAGCCCTGTTGTTAATCAGGTGAAGAAAGCAAAGGTGAAATCAAATAAGCTTTTATTTTAAGTAGGTGATGCGCAGACATAGGTGATAGAGAAATACATAGGTGAAGATATAGGTGATAATTACATAGGTGATAAGAAGACATTGAAAGACATTGAAAGAAAGGTGATTTGATAATAAAGATGACAAACAAGAACAAAAGAACCCGTAACCAAAACAAAGAATAACGAAGAGGTTAAATCACATTATTTGAAGATGCTCCGATCTAACATTCCGGCCCCATGAAGGCTTTGCTTCATTGAGTAGGAAGAGGGCAAAGTGTTGGTTGGTGGTAGGATTAAAACACCAAAGTTTCTTTGTAAGATCAAGCTAGGACTCCCAAGATATGGGATCGATGAGTGAGGAGTGTGAATCATTTAATATAAGCTAAATGTACTATACGAGGTGTAAGCAGGCGATTGAGGTCGTCAGAGATGTCCAGTGGATCGCTGCACAGCTTATGCACAGGCACTGAAGTTGATGAAGTTACAAGAGGTGATGAGAAGTGAATGCGGAACTTCTTCTGCTGATGGCTCTTGGACAGTGCTGGTAGACGAAGGTACCGACAAAGGTGAAGGCGACGGTGAAGTCGACGGTGAAGTCGACGGTGAAGTCGACGGTGAAGTCGACGGTGAACTCGACAGTGAAGTCGACGGTGAACACGACAGTGAAGCGACAATGAAGTCGACGGTGAAGGCGACAGTGAAGGCGACGGTGAAGTCGACGGTGAAGTCGACGGTGAAGTCGACGGTGAAGGCGATGGTAAAGTCGACGGTGAAGGCGACGGTAAAGTCGACGGTGAAGTCGACGGTGAAGTCGACAGTGAAGGTGAAAGTAAAGGCGACGAAGATGGCGTAGCGGGCGTAAGAGCTCGCGCCATTTTCGAAGGCAATCGTGCAATAGGTGAAGTATTGTGCCTAGGAGTAGGCCTGGGCACGGCGATTTGCGGACGTCGGGGTTGTTCCGTACCAACAGCTGATGTTGAAGGTGCTGGTAATTCAGACGGAAACCTATCCTCTACGACCGTAACTACCTTACAGTAGAACTTGTAGAACTGGGTAAAGGCATGAGGAACCTCAGCTACTTGCGCATTGGGAACCATAGCATTGGCCAGTGTGATGTCCCTTTGAGTTTTCATAAAAGCAGCCTTTAGTTCCACATGTTCTTCCCTACGGGCTTGTAGTTGCATCTTGGAAGCCCCGTCTGTTTTATGCGCCAAGGTGTAAAGATCACACATTAAACCCATGTACATTGTTCGCAGAGCTAAGAGTCCTTCAATGTTGGCGAGGGTTTCTTCTGTGCTAGCCATGATGATGTGGTGTGTGGACTGTATATTATTATAGATTACTCACAGCTAGGTATCGAATCTCGTTGTTATCCGGCCACCATCAGGTGAAGAAAGCAAAGGTAAAATCAAATAAGCTTTTATTTTAAGTAGGTGATGCGCAGACATAGGTGATAGAGAAATACATAGGTGAAGATATAGGTGATAATTACATAGGTGATAAGAAGACATTGAAAGACATTGAAAGAAAGGTGATTTGATAATAAAGATGATAAACAAGAACAAAAGAACCCGTAACCAAAACAAAGAATAACAAAGAGGTTAAATCACATTATTTGAAGATGCTCCGATCTAACACCTGTGCTGGTCAGAACCAGCCACAAGCGTATGGGGAGGGCAGGGGTTCCCCCACGTCGTGGTCGTCTCCGTCCGTGTTGTCATTGTCGTCGCCGTCGGGGAGGTAATCAAAGGGAAGGGGAAAGTCCCCGACAATGAAGACAACTTTAAAGTTGGGAGTGATGGATGCCATCTAACATTTTAACTGTGGTGCCAGAGTTGAACTAGAAATCCTTAAGCGAATGAACATCGAGTGTGGCAAATACACGCTTGTAGGAGTTACGGCAGCGGACAAACTACGAATAGACGTGTGCGGAACACAAAGTTTGGCGCAGACAAAGATGCGTCGTCGTTGAATAAGAAACCACAACAAACGGAAAGCCAACAATAATGCCGAAGTGGAAGGAGTCACCTATGCGGCTGAAGACTTTGATGGCTGAAAGTTAAATGAAAATGAGATAACTACGTTGCCAGTGACAGGTAGGCCTCCTAAATTGTTATGCCTAACTTTAACTGCTGTTTACTCAAAACTATAATTTGGTTACACATGGATCATATATGGCTTGTTTTGAAGCTTATTAAACATAGCATGTTGAGACGTAGCCATATTTTGGTATTTAACTAACCCTTGAATTACATATGTACCATAACTTTTATTTTATGGTGAAAAAATTAGTATTGGTCCAACAAACAAAAACTCAACGTCTTAACACAGGTATATGCTTAACAATTAAAATAAATGTAAAAACAGCTTTCTAGAGCAAATAGAAGCTAAGCATTCTTGGTCAAGAGCTGACCATTGTTACAACAATGAAATGTTAATTAAATCCTAAGAAACAATTTAAAAAAGGAGATTTTTTTTACTTTAGTACCATCAAGTTGGGTGATTAGGGTCAGTGGGGTGATCATGGTCATGGGATGCATGTTTCCATATTATCAAGTAATTCATATGGTTTTTTATATTCAAATTTCCCGCCTATTTGTTGTATAACTCATGGGTTATTTTGTGAACATACCCACCATAGTATTTCTAGGCACAGTGCGTCTATAAGGCAGTGGAATACTTTTTTTAGAGGGAAAAGAAGCATCACTGATTTCAACCCCAAAAAGTTCCTGCTGTATTTTGTCTACGTGATTGAACATGTAAGTTAATCCATTACTAAAATATTCTTTAATATATATTTATTTGATGTAAATATAAGATAAAGAAAATAGTTCTATAAGCAAGTTAATAAACCAAGATTTCTAAATCAGGAACACCTTTCGGGTGATTGTGGTCACAGACATAACCTCAAAATTTTATTTCTTTCACAGCTCTCTTCATCATGCCTAGAACATATAAAAGAAAGATTGGAGCTGGGATCAATAAAAACTACAATGTAGCTCAAATGTTGATGGCTATAGAAGCAGTTCTCTGTGAAAATCCTAAATCAATTAGAGGAGCAGCTGAGGAATATGGTGTAGCTCGTGAGGCGTTGCGGTTGAGAGTGCGGTCAAGGGTGAACATATGACTGGGGCCATTCGCAATGTTCTGTTTAGCTCACGTACACTGCATGGGTGAGCTAAGGTCGCTATATATAATTTTAAAAAATTTGGCCTGCAGTATGTCATGAACATAAATGTTATGTTTATAAATTATTATTTATTAACATTCGTTTAAATTTAATATTTAATTACATTTTGTATTTTTGGAGGTTGACTTGAGTAGCCTAATCTAATAAATCTGCCAGCCTGTACATGAAGCGAGAATGTTCTCGGGATATCCCCCCCACACCTCACAACAAAACCACCAAAAGGGAGAGTGGTAGTGCCGGATTTCCCCACCAAGCGAGAACCATACAGTGCCATCAACAGCGGTGCGGCATTGTTGACCAGTTCTCTAGCCAGTGGAGACGTGCTTTACCGTTTGCGTTTTATCTCTAATAGTATGTTAGCGATAGTAAGATTTATTCAAGACGGGTTAAAATGGGTTGTGCATGGTAATCGTATACTGTATACATAGTGTCAAACGTGTACTGTACAGAACTCCAGGCTTTATTATTATTGAATAATGCTTAACGTCTCATATTTCTGCAACTTGGCTAATCGAGACGAAGGGAGGGACGTAAGGGATGACGCGGGGGGACAAGGGGTGGACAGGCCTGTGCTGGTCAGAACCAGCCACAAGCATATGGGGAGGGCAGGGGTTCCCCCACGTCGTGGTCGTCTCCGTCTGTGTCATCATCCGTCAGTGTTGTCTTTGTCGTCGCCGTCGGGGAGGTAGTCAAAGGGAGGGGGAAAGTTCCCCGACGACGACCCAGAGCTCGCCATTAGTTTCAGGGAGAAAAACTACCCTAATCACGGGCCAAACCACGAGAAGGTTGCGAGTTGGAATTTGATGTACCCAGGCTTAATAATGGCGGCAGAGCAGCCAATATGTCATCTTACAGACGAGGTGTTAGCGGAGACTGTTAGCTAAAATAATCCTGAAGCGACAAGCTAATGCTGGGAGTAAAAGATCGGTCAGAAATTACTTGCTCTGCAACAAATGTCCACCAGAAATCTCCATTTGAAAAACTGTGGAGCAGCTGCAAATAGTGAAGATACTGAATGGTCTAGATCTAGCAAATGCAAATGCGCTGCCCTTCTTCGCGTCCCTGATCTGGTGCCACTAAAGGTTTAAAAAAACATGTTCTGTCCATTATGAACCTGGGCAAAATCTATCGGCTTATTAGTAGTGATGGCCTTATTTTAAGTTTTGGTTATATAATGTACTCGCTACATGGCGCAGAACCCCACCTTCGTTCCTACAAAGCACAGAAGATGCGCGATCTAGGGCGTCTCTGCCAAGCGTTGCGGGAAATAGACCCATAAATAAAACACTTAAGTGACGTCATTCATACACACAAATATTACAGTTTTGTAAAAAAAAAAATGTCAAAAGTGTCTGCCTCTTCAATGAAACAAACAGCTACTCGAATCGAATGCTGTGCGCGAGCTACTTGCTAATAAATTAAAGTTTTCAGCTGCCTCGGCACCGGCAATGCAGTTTCAAAGAAATTGAAGAGCATCAACTACGCATAGTTGCCATGCACGAGCGCCAAGTGCATTGGGGCAAAGTGAGTTCCAGCAAGGAGAACACGTCGTAACTGAGGAAGAGACAGAGACTCAAGAATCTGAACTATACAGATTGTTGATGATGATGTGGACAGGCCTCAGTCGCAGAAACCGTCATCATTCTGTCATCCAAACAGATTCGGACCCCTTACCCCCACAGAACCAGAGGCTCAATAAACAAACAAGCAGCCTCTGCAACATCCATCAAAGCCCAAACCCAGAGCCTACATAAAAAATTACTCAACAAATCCATAATATAAGCCTATTATCAACGAACCAACTACTCTAGTCACATCAGACTACATGTTAAAAGGCTGCCAGAAATTAACATACAACAAAACCTATACGTAAAGAGTCCACCCAAGTACACAACGTACGTACCTCTCTCTTCTCCACCCACCGCCATCTGCCGCTCGTCACAGTACCCTGCATCGCAAGCAGCATCCACACCGGAGCAGACCCCACTTGATTCGATGATTGAAAACGTCTGCGTATTTGGATCAGAGTGCTGTTAGACCCCGAGCCGACCAGTCGACGACACGGCTCCCAGCTGATGTCTGTCAATCTCGCGGCACTGCTGTCAAGAGGGTGAGAGGGGGGGGGGGGGGGTTCGCCCTTGGACCCTCGCCACAACACTAGACAAGACGAGATTCCAGCCGGTGGATGTCGACAAGAGAATCTTGGACGGTGGAACCAGCTCTCTGCGTCGCCCCTCTGCGAGGCTCCTTGTCGCATGGATCCAGGAAGCTGCCAGCGTTGACAAATAGTGGCAATCTATGATACAACATCCAGTATACCACTTGGTGAATATCAACGCAAGTACGTTTGGCAGTGTCTACCCCTCTCTTCTCTGCTCGCCAGCCCAAGACTCTCGCCAGCCCAGCCAGGACAACCTCAAGCGGAGACCCAGCTTACCTCAAAGTTGTGCACGGCTCTGTTAAGCTGGCGCTACGTACCTCTCTCTTCTCCACCCACCGCCATCTGCCACTCGTCACTGTACCCTGCATCGCAAGCAGCATCCAGCTGGCGCTTCCTAAACATCAAAATTGACCAGATAAACTTGAAAATTAAGTGGGCCTGCAATACTCTCGGGGCCGTCTTCATAGAAACTAACAAGTATATTTCACCAGGTGATATATGTAAAGATGGTCTACACCCAAATGAGAGGGGATATGAAAAACAACATTCCATGTTGAACGAAATCAGCACTGTAATGGAATTTATTGTAATAAAATTGTATTTAATATCCTTTTTATTTGTTATCAACTTTGTTGAGTTTGTAATGCATTGTTGTAATATTACTATTTCAAATATTTACTTAAATGTAGTTCATTTTTGTGTCTGCATCTATGTAATTAGAATTATTTTGTTGTCCTCCTATGTAAATCAGTTCAAAGGGGTATTAGTAAAGCCAATTACTTATTTTCAATGTGTGGTTGGAATTAAATTGTGTCAAAGATGGCGCCATGTGAGGACGTCGTGTCCACAGTGCACCCACAATGCATGTCGACAAAACAGAGAAACAACAAAGCTACTACCATACTGACAAGCAAACCAAATAAAACAACAAAGACGGACACAAAGTTAGGTTTTAGATAATACTATTTAGTTATTCAAACTAATAACATAAATTAAATGTACAACTTGATAAGATAAAAACAAAAACAGCACAGAAACCGCGCAACCTTGTTATGCGTCAAGGTACTATCTCGCACTGAACAGAATCTAACACTGACCAAACATAATCTGCACAGCCTGTGCGGGTGGAACTGACGGAGCCACTACATTGAGATTACGAACGCTTTACTGAGTAGCAAGACAGAGTATGCAGTGAACAAAACCTTTCAGTCTGGACAGAACAGACATTCCCTTAAAGGTAGCAAATATTATATTGAATACATTCAGCAGAATCAGAAGACAACTTCATGTACTGTGGAGGCCAAACAAGAACAGAACGAAGAGCGGAGACAAAATACGTCCGCCTGCGACAAGAACAACAGACAGACTGCGAGTGCGAGGCGAGGCTGCTGCTGTGCGCGTGTACTACTTCTGTAGCCTGTGTAGTTGGCAGTCAAAAGGTGCGGGGCGGCGAGGTCATATCGTTGTTGCACGTCAAGAGCATTAAAATTAATCAAAATCATGTTGATGACAATAGCAGATGAACTCTAAGATGGGTAATAATTGGATTTGAGCTAAATTTAAATGTGCAGTGAGGTTCATCGTGACGATACTATAATTTCGAAGATATTATTGTGTCCATGAATTTTACTGTAATTTACGGACCAACTGTAAAACGGCGCATTTCACTTCACTCACAACACCTGCAGGTAGACAGTAGATTGAAGTCTTGTTTTCTTGGCAGGAATTATTGGTGCCAGAAAGTGAGTAATCTAGAACCATTGGTGTAAGATTGGATTGTTTATGTAGGCCCTACTGCCATAATCATTATCCATCTCCGTTTCCTGCTTCTGGGGGTCAGCTTGGGTTTAGAAACCAAATTTTTCCACTTCTTTCTACCATCCAACAATTGAATATCTTTAACATCTTCCCAGCTCTCCTTCCCTCCTGCTATAGTATCCTTCCGTATCTTCATTGGTCTACCCCTCCTTCTTCTTCTTCCATCTATTTTCCCCCATTAGTTTTATACATGTTCTTCCTATCCTGTCACTTAAGAGGGTTCAACAGGGCTTGTTTGAAGCGGCTCAGCATAGCTTCGAATTAACGTAATTGCTCTTCTGCAAATCGTCGAATTGATGCGCATTTTTTGCGTAATGAAAAAAATTTCATACTCTTTGTTACTATAGTTTCACATTTTTTCTAAACAGATACACAAGTTCATTAATAATTTCCGAACTTACTTCAAAGTACTGAAAAAGCATGTATTTCACGATTTTTTTATTACACTTGGGAAAGTGCAACACATAATGTAAACCTATAGAAACATTCCAATTGTTATTTATAACGTGCCTGAATTTTACTGTTACTGTTGCATTAAAAGTGTGTTAAAAAAGCGTAAAACCCATTACCTGTGTGCACGTCTTCAATAAGATAATAATTTTGATGATTTATTTGCGTTTTTGTAGTTTTTGTAGCGCGACGCGCTATACAAGTTGAGTTGTGTGACAGGTTCTCGCTCGGCTCGCATTTCCGTCGTGGAAGGGGTGGGGGCGATTGGGTGAATCGTGGTTCGCCAGTGTCCAGATGTTTTGTTTCAATTAGATCAACAAATGCATCTCAGTAATGTGTACTTTGTTCAAAATTTGTAAGAAGTACGTGTGGTAGAATTAGAATTAGAATCGTTCTGCAAGTGGCGCATTTTCTCTCTGATTGAAACCTGGCTAATCATAATGGGAAATATAAATATTCAATATCATAACAAAATATAGATAATATAAACAATACCTATACATTCAATACTTTTTCCAGCTGTTCACAATTAAATTATGTATAAGATAAGATACAGCCAATACATTTATACATTTATTATACATAACTCAATATTGAAGGTCACAAATTGCCTTTTTTCAATAATACAACAATATTATATTATATATGGTTTTCACATAATAACTATATCCTACGTTTAAAAATATTTTGACCTAAATATTTTATAACTTACATAATATGAGTACTGTACTCCTATGTTACTTTGTAACTTTCTTTGTCCAATCATACTAGAGAGATTATTATTTACTATTTCCCGGTTGGGGCGGACTTTTATAATATCTGAATTGTAGTAAATAATAACAATTACACCTACGGGAGTGTTTCCCGACTAACCAAATCGAGAAATACTAGAGAGAATTTAACAATAGGGGATCTAGAATTTATAGAACAATTTTGATTTACATATTTTGTGATGATTTACAGAGATTTAATGTAAATATTCATTACATGTGCTCTAGCTTATTTCAAATACATACATAATTTACGTAATCAACATATATTTTGCACAATGTGTGGGTGGAGTGAGCGTGAGGAAAAACAGCTGGGGTTTTTTTGGCTTTGTCGGTATTATTTACGTCGTGGAAAGCGTATGACCTTGGGATCTTATAGTAGGTAACCCAAACGTTTCCCGCTCGATTTTTGTGATGGAGCAACGGCACTTTACCAAATAGTTAATTATACATTTAGATTGTTAAAAATTTTAGGTGTCACCCCCCCACCCCGGGGGGGAGGAGTTTGTGATTATTACCATAGACACAAAACAAAACCATGAATTTCTTTGAAAATTCGTAGATTTACTAACAACACAATGCTGAATTTAAAAAAAATTACTAGAAATTCGAAAAAAGACGCCATCTTGGGAAAAATCTCAAATTTTCGACATTATTTACCGGTGTATACTGCAGTAAAATTTTAAAATTTTAAAATAAATTTAATTGCGTTCTTTAATGTTTGTTCAAACAAAAACTTTTGAAATTTTTAAAATCGGTTGATATTTACACTTTTTATGTTGATATTATAGGACAACCCTGTTTTGAATATTTTCACTTATAAAATCATGAACGAATATTTTCAGATGGTAGTGGCATAATTAACACAACTATTCAACTGGGAAATACTGAAACATTCATGTGTAGAAGGCAGTGGTTTTCTTGGCATCAAACCATATTTAAAATCCTGGTTAAACCATGGTCAAACCATGGATTTTAAATAGTAATCACATGCTCAAACGAACACGAGCGCCGTTTTGTCCTCCGTTGTAAATTAGTTATTAATAGGATAGACGTTATATAAAAAAAATCCATTTACATATTTATTAAGCTATTGCTTCCAATATGGGAAGTTATTAACAATTGGCTTCCTTTACGCGCTTTTAATTTAATACGCAGGAAAATATCAATAAATATAATGTATGAAATACAACAGTGAATCAATGGCTTGAAGCCGCCTGCGGTTACTAATACGATTGGGGCGCTGGCCCACAGCGTATATCACTTGAAGAACGTGGGTTTGAATCCCGCAGAAGGCATTGGTTTAATATTTGTAAAATTGTTCACCCTCATATATCACCATGCATCGTCTCGAATAGTAATATTGCAATAGTAAATAAATGTATATATATATATATATATATATATTTCTTACAACTGTTTCCAACATAATTCGGGTCAGGGGGTGGCTATAACCACCAGATTTTCTAAGGCACACAGAGTTTATTATAACACTGGCTTGCCGGGCCTGTCATGTTTTCTTCTCATTCATTTTTTTCATCTTCCATTTCATCTTTTCGTCATTATCGTCCTCTTCTTTCTTGCTTCTTAAATAGTAAATAAATAAACAAAACTAGTCGCGCCCTAAAAATTACTCGAACTGGTGGACAAGTCACAGGTTGTCGTGAAACTATAAAACACTGTAAATTTGTTCGATGGAAAAGTCGCAGCTATAGAAAGAACCCGACATTTAAAGTGTGTTTGATTTGTAGTTATTTTTCATTGACTCCACTTGTTTAATCCAAGAAATTATTAATGTAATAACTTGTTAAATTCCTAGACAACTTGAAATTCCGCAAGTTATTTATTATTGTTTTATTGTTGTATTATGGTACTAGAAGCCAATTGAAAGTATTGTAATCATCTGATTATTTTCGGTCGTATTCTGGACCTTGCTCGTTTCTAAAGTGTACATATATTAAAATATTATTGTAAAAATGAAGCATTTAAACTTTGTCATTATTTCTTTAGTTTCGAGTCTTTTTCTACCACATTGGTAAAGTATTGAGTGCAATTCATGATCGTGGAAAGTATGAAGATGTGTTTTGTGTGTCAACAAGATCAACACTAGTGGACGAGTTTTGTGAGAGCCTTGAACGCGGCGTTGCAAAAAATGCCACATATTTTATAGATAGAGACAGATTTTGCTTATTCAGATTGCAGCAAGATAATCGAGCATCCATCAAATGATTTTGAGCATACGAAACAAAGGCTGACTCGAGAGACTTCAATAACAATAATTGAGAAGGGCACGTGTTTCTTTTGCAATAAAGTAGGAACACAAATTGAGTACAGGGAGTGCAGTACATCTTACATCGGCTATTCAATGTTCATGTCTCCAATGATGGAACAGTGAAATACAACCATGATGCTTGTCTTGATAAACAAAAATGCCCAGTATCACAAGTTATGCTGGCGACACAATGTAATAAATGTATTAAGAAACACATTCTTTCATTCGGTTTCGAACAGGCCAGTTCTTTCCTCAAGACCCTCTGCCGAAATGTCGTTTCTTTGTTATCTAGCAAACTTTGTATTGAACAGGTTTTAAGTTTAACTGTTTAACTTTATTAACTCTTCCATCGACATTTATCACTACTCAAACTGAAAACTTGAACGTGCATTACAAATAAGTTAAAGATCTATAAGACAATTTATTTTCTGATATAGAAAAACGTCGCAATGAATATTACACTCGAGTCTAAGTCTGTGGTACTTAAAACAAAACGCATTATACCAGATTAGGTTCAAAATGATATTCTTCGACGAAACAAAGTGGAACAGTTACAATACTCAAAGCATGTCTGTGGAAGAAATCGAGAGTTAGAATATAACATTTGAGCCCCTGACCAAAAGGTTTACAAAATGTAAAACTACATTGGTAACACAATACAGTGTCACAACAAAAACGAAACTGTCGAAACAAGTTCCTTACTTGCTCAATTTTTTCTGTTTGTAAGGTCTCAGCCAGAATAATATTCAAAGAAAGCAATTTGTTACATACGAGTTTTCTGTTGCACTACGAGCACTATTCTGGTCAAATGTCAAAATGCATTGCTTTAATGAAAGTGTGCTGCAACATAAACAGATAGAAGCAATGCAAGATAGGAAGACAGTTCGAATTAGATGCATTGTTGGACAAGCAGAAAATATCACAATATTATCCAGAGCTGAGTTGCAGGTATGGAATAGCAGAAGTGTAGGCTCTAAGCAAAATGAATATTTCTACAATATATTATATATTTCTTACACCTGCTTCCAACATAAGTCGGGTCAGGGGATGGCTAATCACCAGATTTTCCAGGGCACAAAGGGTTTATTATCACCGGCTTGCCAGGCCTGTCATGTTCTCTTCTCCTTCAATTTCTTCATCTTCTATTTCATCTTCTCCTTCATCCTTCAATATCGTCCTCTTCTTTCTTGCTTCTTACCACCAGCTCACGCCATTTCCTTCTGTCCTCCAACAGTCGTTATGCTGCTATTTTTTACCCATCATTTATTATTTGTTCCTTCCACTTCTTTCTTGGTGTACCAGGTCTTCTTCTGTTCATATATCCACTTTCAAATTCTGCTCTCGGTATTCTCTTTTTGTCCCATTCTCTCATACGTCCATACCATCTCAATCTTTCTCTTCCTATTTTGAACAAAAACTTGTCAACTCCCACTCTCTTCTTAATATCCTTGGTCCTGATTTTGTCAAGCCTAAATACACCTCTATACTCCTCTTACTAATTTCATTTCTGCAATAATTATATAAATACATCTGGGGCGGTAAAGATATTATAATATGCTCTGTGGAGAATTGGAATCGCTTCTAAAGTTAGACAAAACAATTTTATTTCCGCTAGAAAACTTTGTTTGTCGTGCTTTTTACCAGTCACTCAAAAGTGCAACCGGTAATGTCATTCGATGGTGTATGTTTAATAGCAAGGGTGTCACACAGAAAAATTATCACCAACAAGAGCTGCATTGTACCCTAATTATTTTTAGCGTATGGGCTAGCGATAGCGACAAATGCAACCAGGATTCCCCCCCACCCCCACCATGAAGATTACGGTTGGAAATTGGAAAGTAATCACTAGGTGCCAGTAACAAGTCTTCTACGGGCACTTGAAGGGGTGATGGAACTAGTAAAAATATAGTGTTTAATTAAAAGGATTTATGCTGTAAACATCTGTAAACATATATCTTTTGTTCGTGAGCCCATACAATAACTACATTTCATCTATCTTATCTTCTACGTTTGTCTCACAGAATTCTTTCTCACGTAATAAACTATCTTCACTCGGCACTACCTACACGTTAAATGTAAATGTTACCAGAGTGTAATTAAGTTAACCATGTACAACACTTTGATAACATCTTAATTAAAGAAGTTAAACGATTAAACAAATGTTAAGTAATGTTTACGTGCTATTGTTCAGACCACATGCACGCCATTCATTCCATCTGCATGGGAGTTGGGTGCATCACATTCATCTTATACTAGTTAACACTTGGTTAACACAGGTGCAACGTTGGAGCATTTGCATTCGCTTTAATGCGGTGTGGCACAAACATACAGCACGGTGTAAAAACACATTCGAGACTTAACCATCAACTAGACCAAAGAATCGAACCATTTTGGTCTAAAATTTAAATAAGTAATTACGAAATTGTAAATTTATTTTTATTTATTTATTTATTTAATGTCTATCCTATTCAGTTATAAAAACTGATTGACAAAGGAGGACAACTAAATAAATCTAATTACATAGATGCAGACACAACAATGAACTTTAAAATAGTAATATTACAACAATGCATTAAATACTCAACAAATTTGATAACAAATAAAAAGGATATTAAATGCAATTTATGAATGAATCGAATAATATATAAAAAAAAAGGGGGTGGGGAATGAAAAGAAAAGAATTACAAATTGCATTACTCACGATTAAAAAACAAATTATTATACTAAGCAAGTTGTAGTATACTTAAATGAGGCCTAATATGTTTACTTTCACATAAGCCTACATTTTGGTTTAGCCTTCTGTTAATTTTAACCGTGATCAAAATTATCAAAAACAACCCATTATGGTAGGCTTATGATAAAAGATATCAGTTATGGGTGAGCCACATGTTTGATTAATGTTTGCTTAGAGGTAAATTTATATTTTATATATCAACACCGATAATTAATAACTAATAAAGTATAGTTCAATACAGTTCAGTAATGTTATAGTGCAGATAAATAATTAATATATAGATGGTGCCATTGAATTTTAATTCATCTACTCGATGACATATGGACAATTAATACACACTATTGGCATCAAATATTGAATTAGAAGAGTTATAATTATAATGTTTGAACTAGTCTGTTGAAAGGACAGTTGATTTATCGCACAATTTAAATAACAGACCAGCAACGTCATGTTAATGTACTTTCGAAAAGATTGTGAAACTCGCATGGCTAATTTTGTATAACAAACGGGGCAATAGTAGTTTAAGTACGTTGATGACAAAGGCGTTGAGAGGGTGTTTTACTGCTTAAAATAATAAAGTTATTGATGATTTTTGGAAGACACCATACATATTATGGTATAGTTAGTGGGTATCTTTGATAATCCATATGGATGAGGAGCATGATGGCAATAATACTGATAACGGCAGTGAAACTGATATGGATATAGATGCTGCTGACGACGACGACGACGCTCATACTGAGAGCGAAGGTTCTACCATTTATTTTGATGTGGGGCTCATGGAGCGAGTAGTTAATAATAACGTAAGGGAAGGAAGAGCTGGGATTGAGCAGGAGAGAAGAGAGCTCCAGGAGCAGGAGGTACGAGAACGTGAGGGAAGGGAGCAGGAAGAGAGGGCTGAGAGGGAGCGAACGTTGGCAATAGACGAAGTGATGGAAGGACTGAGAACCCGACTCATCAGATTGTACCGTGCTTCCTACACGCAGGCAAGGAGCGCCCTGGAGAACGGTGAGGAGATATCAGCCGCCGTAGCAAATCACGTAGTAAGGAACCACATGTGCGTTGTTGGGAAGCAGGCCCCTCACACTATGAAGAGGAGAGAAGACCTGCTGAGA
>JAMZAV010008154.1:0-74803 GCA_024449915.1 Sweltsa coloradensis | reverse complement strand
TTCTTCCATAACAACAATCTTTACTTTGGTTTTGGTCATCACACGATTATGTTTCGCGAAATGGTTTTCTTCGTCTCGATCACCAACTTCAGTACATTTTTCTACCTACCTGACAAAAAGCGATATGTGATACTGATCGAGCCATGACCCGGCCACGCGTAAGTCTGTCGTTGAACTGAATCTGGTACTAACTATCATCACATGGGTAACTCTCCCACAAACGTCATCGATCTCTAAGTTTTTACGGTGGTTACATCCACTGCTTTTTCACACTTCCTTGTTGTGCTACGAAAAACCAAACAGTGGACTTGAGTCTGAATTAATTTTCCAGTATTTGCCCGTAGCTGCGGGACTCAGTAATAGTGCACGTCGAAACAACCAGTGTCCTAATAGTAGTGGGCGATCAAGGTGTCCTTCTACAACACAACTATGTTGGCAAAATTGCTTACCACATAAAAATTTGCATTATGTAGATTTTGTAATGGGAATTTGAAAATAAACTGGCTCCACGATGGGTCTATTAATTTCACTATTAATTAACTTAATTAAATATTCATTGGTTAATTAATGAGACACGAAATTTCAAAGTGGGCATAATAAGTCATGTTTGGTAATTAACTAATAAGCATTTTTCACCTTTTATACAGAAATAAAAAATACATTGAAAAAATATAATTGGAATATACTAAGTTATAGTTAAATATGTTGATTTTGCGGATTTTTGTTTTTGAATCAAAGATCACGTTAAAGTCAAAAATTTCTTCTAACAATGATATCACAGTGTTCGCAAAAAAGCTGAGTAACTAATAAGTAATATAATCATTTTTCAATTTTCAATGACTATAATTACAATAATATTTAACCCATACATATGACGTAACGATGTCTAGCTATGGTAAAAATAAGAAACTAAACTTAAAATTTATCATCCTTGAGCCTTTTGTAATACAAAATTCGAAAAATAACTGGCTCTCCAAGCTGAGTGTTTTAGTAAATTTAACTATTAATTGATTAATTAACATTATTAGTTTATTTAGTCCTTAACTTTATCAAAGTGAGACAATTTGTAGTGTTGGGTATCATTTGAAACATTTTTTTTTTTTTTTTGCCAAATTAAAGAAAATAAATTCTTGAAAAAATATATTGAAATATATACATGTTATGTTTTAAATATGTTGATTGTTTGTGATTTTTTTTATTTTTTGAACCAAAAGAATCACTTTAAAGTAAAATTTCTTCTAACCAATGATAACGCAGTGGTTCAGAAAATAACTGGTTACTATAATTAATTGTATCATTTTTTTCAATTTTCCAATAATAGTAATTACAATATATTTCACAAATTAACAGAAATTTTCTAAATTGAAAGTTTCAGAAACATGTTGTGTGACGTAGCCAAAATGCATCATTTGACTTGTTTTAATACCAATCTTGAAGATTTTTGTAAATAATAATTTTCGAAAATCACTGGCTGTCCAAAGACTGAGTTTTGTGTAGTATTTTAACTATGAATTGATTAATTAAAATTAATTACTTAATTGTGTCAATAAATATTTATAGTGTATGATTCATGTTGTCATGTTTGGTTATAAAATGAAAGTATTTGTCACACATTAAAGAAAAAAATAACAAAGAAAAAATTTACTGAAATATATATTTAGTGTTTATAGTTAATATGTTGATAATTTTGTGATTTTAGTTTTTAAACCAAAAGATCAAACACTTTGAGTTAAATTTATTCTGCCGTAATGATAACACAGTGTTTAACAAAAGAGCTGGTACTATAATTAATATTATTTATTTTCCAATTTTCAATAAATCGTAATTTTCAATAAAATTTTTACCCAAAACCAAATTTTCTAAATTGAAAAAGTTTACAGAAACACGTATTGTTTGTGGTAACGTAGAAAAATGTATCATTTGACCTTGTTAATATATCACTCTTAAAGTATTTTGTTATAAGAATTTCGAAATCACTGGCTCCAGATTAAATTTTGAGATTGACCTATGAATTGGGATTAATTAAATTAATTCCTGAATTGTGTAACAAAAATATTAGTGAAGATAAATTTGTCATGTTTGATATCAAATGAAAAGTAATTTGTAAACTAACAAGCACCAAACATCACAAACCAACCAGCAATTAGAGCTATTTTTCTCTGGGTGAACGCGAATTGAAAGAATTCGTTTGGCACATGAACTATCCATCCCCACGCGTGATGAAAGTGCAGATACCACATATAATAGCGGAATGTTGACGCTTAAATACTCGAAAGCTATGCCTGGATCCAGTTGATTTTTCGTAATTTATTATTACAAAATCTTTAAGATTTTGTAATAACAAGTCAAAGATGCATTTTGCTTACGTCACACAACATGGGTTTTCTGGAACTTTTTCATTTAAGGAAAAGTTTGTTGAATTTTTGTGTAAAATATAATTTAATTTACTATTATTGAAAATTGAAAAAATGAGGCAATAATTTATAGTAACCAGTTTATTTTTTGAACCCTGCGTTTCATTGGTTAGTAATAAAATTTTCTTACAGTTGAGCTTTTGGTTCAAAAACTAAAAAATCACCAAATCAACATATTTAACCTATAACATGTATAAATTTAAATAGATTTTTTCAATGTATTTATTTTTTCTTAATGTGGGTACAAACAATGGCCTTTCAAATGATACGCAAACAATACAATTTGTCTTCACTTTGAAAATTTAAGGGACTAAATTAACTACATTATGTTATTAATCATTAATTGTTAAATACTAAACACTTAGCTTGGAGCCAGTTATTTCAAATTTCTCATTACAAAAGCTTCAAGATTGCTAAATTTTTAAGTTGGTATCATATTTTGTACTCGCTAGACATCTTTACGTCATGAATTGTTATTTGTGTTAAATATTTGTAAGTAACTATTATTGAAAATTGAAAAATTAATATTTTACTTATAGTTACCAGCTTTTTTGGTCGAACACCTGTGATAATCAGTGGTTAGAAGAAATTTTACTTTTAACGCTGATCTTTTGGTTCAAAATACTAAAAATCAGCAAATCAAACATATTTTAACTATAAACTTATTGTATTTCATTATTTTTCTCAAGTATTTTTTACTTTAATAAAGGGGTAAAAAAAAATGCCTTAATTAATACCATAACGATGACTTTATTTATTGCCACTTTGAACTTCGTGTCACAATAAATTCACCAATTAATAAAATTAAAATTAATTAATAATAGTTTAACATAGTAAACCCCCAATCGTGGAGCCCGTTTATTTTCAGATTTCTCACTAACAAAATACATAATTTTCAAATTTTTATGCTGGTAATACACATTTTGCACTATAGTTTAGTGAATCTTTTACCCCACTATAGTGGCAGAAATTACAGTGAAACTTACCATTTAACTATAGCGTTTTCATGTAATTTGTACTTGCCATACCAGTGCTACAGGGTGTGTTCCCATGTTCATCAAAACATTCACAGTCGAAGTGGCTTCGCAAATACACTGTTGAAGTTAGAATCAGTTACGAAACGCTGGACGTGACCTGGTTTGCCACAACCATGACATAATAAAAAAACACTTGTCGTTTTTGGTGCTGGTACAGTCCCTATTAAATGTGGACAAAATAATTACAGTTGAAACATTTGGGCTCACCTTGATGTCATTCCATGTCAACCTGTACTCCCCCTTTCCTTTGATTCATACCTTGGAGGAGGACGCTGCTCTGGCTACACAACCTTGATGAGCATATTGGCATCGGCTTCTGTTCGATTGTATGGCTATTGGTGCCTTCAGTCTTTAACCTGGTGTAGACCTACTTGAAGTCTTGAGGACTGCACTTGAATGTGGTACTCTCTATCTGCATCTCTCTACCTTCTTTGAAAAAAAATTGTGTAAATTCTTTCTGCACGTTTCACGTTCCACCTCTCCGTAATTGCCACATCCTTCAGTAGATCGTCCTTTTCATCTGTATTCACCCTGGTCCATCAGAAAATTGCTTAATTCCCTGGACCACAGTCTATTAACATTTGTCTCTGAGAATCTTCGAAGTCTAGCCTAGAGGTCTCTGCACAAGGACGCAATCTTCTCGTTGAAAAATATTGTTTTGTGTTTTTTCTAACACACCCTTCAACTTGATACCCTCGTTCATTCTCTTCCCTTCCCAACGTTCCGGTAAGCTGAGACCAACGTCAACCCACAAAAGTTTTCTTGAACCTGTCCGTTTAAAATTCATCCAAAGTCGTGAATTCCTTCATGTCGCGCCAATATAACCGAATGGTGTGGGTCTGCCTTGGTTAGATTGGATCTTGCAGCCTCCAGCTGTGAGGAAGGTGCCCACCCATGAAGATTTGAGGTTGTCTCCAGATTTTTAACCACGGCGCCTCCTGTCCCTTCCCCTTGAAATCTATATGTTTTTCGATAGATCTGTCATGATGTTATATGCATCCTGTGTCTAACGTGAAGATATCTAACGTTTTTCCAACTCTCTTGTATTTAGGCCTATTAGTAGCTGTATTATAACGCTTCCATCGCCGTTGGCGATTTTTGTTTTCCAACATTATGTACGAACGGTCATCATATTTTTGAATTTTCACTCCAATTCACCCCGAGCAGTATTTTCTTCTTTTAATATGCAGGGTTAAGCCTAGGGCTATTTGGTATACAAGACTCCATCACAACACTTGAGTCTAGGCCTATGCCCTACTCCTGGGCATGGGCGGTTCAAGGGAATTCTCGTCTCTGTGGCAAGGCTAGGCCCCTATGCCTATCACACTAGGACCAGGAGGCCCCTTTCAACACTGTCATTTTCTTTAACTTTTCAATTTATTATCATAATCAAATCGTTGGCCATATTTGCCTCTATTTCTTCTTCTTTCCTTACCACTTTTCGTTATCAGCCGATTTTCGGGACATCTAGTTTTAGGTCACTTTTTTTGTTCTCGCAGTTCTTTCATGAAAAAAAATACGCTTTCCCTTCGTTTTTTATTATCTTCGCCAAAATGTCCTCTAACCAGTTAACTTACTGCGTTCTCATTTGGCTAATCCCCTTCTGATTAGTTAAGAATACAACCCTATTGTAAACCTTCGTTTTATATTTAAAAGACCAACTTCCACATTTGATTACCAACTCAGACTTTATTTCACTACAAATTAACATCATCTTTTACAACACGTTTTCCCAATTCACGAATCTAATGCCCCGCCCTCAATCACCAGAACCTTCTTCTCTTCTCACACCGCCTTCCTCTACTATACGGTACTCACTGCCCTTGCCCTTTATTGTTTACAAACAGTTTTGCCTGCGCGCACCTGTTTAAAATAATTCAAGATTCCCACAACTTTTAAGAAAAGTTTTTTTCCTGTAATATTTATAATAAAAAGTATGTTAGAAGGGCCACTGTCGCAATATTACTTTTTCTGTATCTCTACTGTAACCTTTTTTTACACAACAAATCGGTTTAAGAACACCCCCTTTTTTTCATCATTTATATCACTTAATGTTATGTTGTCATTGCCTGTATTTGTACTATTTATATAAATCAATAAAGTCAGTAATTAAATTAAATTACTGTCTTGACCCTGGTTTCACCAGGTCTCAGGTTCTTTCCCGCCACCGTATAGACTCATCACTGAAATTATGCTCATTTTTTTCTTTTGAACTCGTTAAGTTTATGCAAGGGATGGTCTTGTTAACACAGCTCCTGACATTGCCTAAAGGTTTTTGTTACGCGCGAAGACACTTGATTTACGAGGTCTCAGGTTCTTTCTCCCCGCCTTCACAGACCTCCGCGAGAATCAAAAACCAGGTGGCCTATTTAACTTACTTTTGAAACCTAGTATCCCAGCGTACCAAAGGATGCTAGCTTGGTGGGTATGGAAACCCTAGGTAGATATTTTCAGATCAGGGGGGTGAAACGGTTACGGAAGAGCAAGTGTAACGAAAATTACCACTTTTTTCATGTTATTTCCACATTATTTTTTTTCAGTTATTGGCACATTATTTGTTTTTTTAAGTTTGTCCTGTCATACGCAGGAAGTAGCCACTGACGAGCCGCACCTATTTCAACCATCAAGAGGAGGGGGTAAAAACTGTCCCTCTAAGGTGATTACATACAGGTCTATCAAGTACTCCACTGCATAGTTTTTTAAATCAAAGTAAACCATGCTTAATACTACAAAACAGCTAAAGTCCCCTGGCCGGCGTTGATGGATGAGCTTTTTAAAAGTTTTAGTTTGCGTGGGAACTCTCTTTAACTTTTGCAATGCTTTGTTTTTGCTGCATACCGCATCTGGTAGGTGGTTATTGTTTGTCAAGTTTTCTCCTATTGTTGTCTTCTGTCAATTGGGATCTTATTTACTGTAAAAACTAATATTAAAAATGCTTTTATTATTTCTATGAATGTCTGGATACTTTTACTTTTTCAACTTTTTTTTCTTTCAAAGGTACTACATTCCCATAACTTTCATGTAAACGATGGTATAATATGAACTTGTAAGCCCACCCGTTTGGTCAGATTGGCCCAAATGGCACGCAAAATCTCGCACAAAAAAAATCAAAACTTATATTAAAAGCTTTTATTTCTATAGATTCTGGCTAACTTTTTCAACTGTTTTTCTTGTGCAAAATGTCCTACCTCACCATTTTTCTTATGTCCATGTGAAATATGAAAAAAAAAAAAAAAAAAAACACCCCGATAATGTTTTTGGGGGGTCGTGAAAATTGACGTCTTCGCTTCGTGCTCAATCCAATAAATGAAATAGGCCTACAATAAATTGTGATGGTAATAGCGAAAAGGGACCTTCGGTTGCAAATCCAAAAAGCCACAAAGAAAAAGTCAATAGTTTACAAATACTGCGTACAAACACATTATTTTTTTATTAAATTATTACCAGTCAGTATTTATTTTCCATGTAATATTAATATAGTATTATTATTATTTTACTATTATTTTTTTACTTACTTTGAATTTTAAAAAAGAGTGAAAAAAGTTTTTTTTAATAAGTAATTAATTTGTTATATATTATTAATATATTCATTAGGCCTAATGAAAAAAATTATTGTTTATTATTATTAATTGTGTTATACTCGTACAAATACTGTTATTTTTGCAAATTTCATCCCCTTCAAATCGACATACAAACTGTGTTTTTGAAAAAATTGTCCCCAAGGTTCCATTTTCAACGACAACCCATCACATATATTTAGCGGGATCACAAGTGGCCATAAACATGAATAAAAATTTAATTTTGATGCCTATTCATATGCACAATTTTAAGAAAAATAATGCCTAGACACCACCATTTTAGAAAAGTTACCAAAAAAATCAAGAAAAAAAATCCATGTAGGCCTACTATGGCAGGGTTTTCCCACTTATTTTTAAGAAGTGAATTCGCCTGACTTTTCCAGTTTTCCAGTCCATTTTTTGGTTAATGCCAGTCGTGATACACACCAAACAATGGCCGAATTAGCCAATATTTGTTTGTAAAGTGGTTTGTTCAGGTTGGGTGATTCAGTTTCCTGTTTACAACATGAAGTAAATGACAAACTGACAGTTTGGCTTAAGAAACTACGAAAATGCCAGACTTCTACCACATACTTCACCGATCATCTGACAAAGTCTACGCTTCTGTCATATGTTCTCATTGAGGAATATCACAGTTGATTTTTTTTAAGATTATTAATTAATTTAACTAGATAAACGCTTAAGTAATTCCCGCCGCGGTTGTTGGATGAGCGTAATTGGTGCATTGAGCTGCCGTTTTTAATGTGGATTTTCTGGTTCTGTGCAAAAATCATTTATCATTACGAAGTTAAAGTTTTTTTTTTAAATTATTTGAAAATAAATAAAAAATAAACTTTAATTTTGTTAATTGTTTTATAACCATTATTTTTGTAATTTTAAAAAAGAAACGCACATCAATACAAATTTCGATTTCCATAAAGCATATTATTCGATTTGTGCTCAAATTTCAGATATAAATAATTTACAATAAAATTTAAGGTTCTATAATGGTTTTTACACTGGGATAACGCAGCCATGTAGGTGTTATTTGGTCAAAGAATTGTTTTAAAAAGAAACCCCCTGAAAGTGCGATTATTCATTAGAATAATTTTCGATTGCGCCTTAAATTTTTCACACGAATATATTATTCTAAAATAAAGGTTCTGTGAAAAAAATCATTACAATCAGACAAAGCGTGTATGTATTATAATCGAAGAAATTTTTTTAAAATTCGAAAAAAATCGTAAAATTAATTGGCGATTTTTAATGAGATTTTTTTTCGATTGCGCTCAACACGTGGCAGTTTAGTTTTGTCTAAGTTCAGAGATTGTCAAATGTCTTCAATAAAATTTTCAACGCAATTGGAGTATCGTTTAGCCGAAATCGTGCTACACAAACAGTACAACAATACAGAAAAAAAAACATTCCGGATTTTTTTTTCTTCCAGTGTAGTGAAATGGACTCTTCGCTTCTGCTCGCTACGCTCATCCAAAATTCGTGATGTCACGTTATAATAATATGATCATTTTTGTTTGTTGTGACCTATGGAAAGGTTTTTCATATTCGTGATTGCAACCCACTCGATGCTCTCACTCGTTCTTATCACTGGCAACTTTTACAACCTCTGACCCTGTTTCTCCTTCCGCCACCCAAGCTTCATCTGAGATGAACTATGGCATCTGAGTCGACTCGGCAAGTGGGGGATTGGATATTACAACACGCATAGCTGGACCATGTGTGTGGGTGTTGTTAATTGGACGATTGACCCATCTTGGTTTGTCTCCTTGCTTCCAAGTCGGCTGCCGTGGTGCTCGCTTCCCGGCTGAGCTGTATAAGCAACGAATGTTATCTCTAACTCTACCATCATTCCTCATCCCAGAGCTTTATCGTCTAATGTTATTATATAATTATCTTATCTCTCTGTCAACAATTGCCCCACGAATAGTGGTTCGGGCCCTGCTCTTGGTGGCAGAGTATAGACTCCAGTTGCCTGTGGAGTTAACTCCATTAATGCATTATTTTTAAAGGTTTCTGAAATGGTGCATCTTTATTACTCTTTAATTAAATGTAATGCAATTAACAATTTACATTATCCTACTAAATTGTTTGACATACACTTATTATGTGTGATTTTCCATCTTATGACATCAAGGGGGGGATTGGTATGTGCTTGGGTTGGAAGTTTTAATTATTAATTTCCAGGAACGAATCAATTATATGTCCATATATCAACATGATATTTTAATAACTATTAATTTTAAAAGAGTAAATTGAATGTTTTTAATTAACAAGTTGAATATCTCATATCCCTGCATGACCAGGTTTGTTGTCCTGTTTTGTTGTTGCAACAAAGCTGTCTTAATGTTAGACGTTCCGTCTGATAACCCGCACACCTGGGTATCAGACCTTGGCTCAAGTTGTATGAAATTTATCTCTGATTGTTGTTTCACATAATAATTCACTGTACGTGTGTGATTCTTATCTAAAGTCTAGAAAAAAACCCTTGATATAATCTGAAAAAGTGTATTTATTATAATCAATTGTATCGGTTGTGGTTCTGTGCAAAATGCATCAGGTATTCCCTTGGCATGCGGTATTGTAAACAAGTTGGTTAAACGATGGATCGGTTGCTTGTGGTTTTATACGAGCGCCAAGCCAGTGGGTACCAATGGATTCAATCAAATGAAGTTAAGTTTTGGACAAACATATGTCTTCACAACCTCTGATGTCCTTGTCTCCAGGTGTCGCGGTCCTTCACCTCAAACATCATCAGCCCCGACCACGTGCGTGGAACATGGACGCCCAGAACTGTCTCATTCATCTTCACGCTCAGCTGAACGTGGCCCTCGCCGGTTGTGCAGGTCAGGTGTTTGTTGGACTTTAGTACAAGGCAGGTCCCTGCTGGCGCTGAGCCGAGGGTCTCAGTCCCAGTCCTGTACCCTGCCCACCCTGGACGCGAACTAAACTGGCTACCGCTGACAGCGGACGGGGTTGCTGGGCGCCGGGGGACTGCGGGTGTCTTGCCTGCCAGTTGAAGGGCCCCCACACCCCAGCTATGGATAAGTCGCCTGTCGGCGTCCGAACCAAGAGCGGAGGTGCTGAAGTACGCCTGGACCCACCTCTTTTGCTTACAGTGATTTGAACACAGTCCTTCCAACAGAGTTAAAGGATTATGTAACATCACGGGATGTGAGCACGTCCACCCACCCTCACAATCTAGGACAGTATAATACAAGAAACCTCGACCACATCACAGTCGAGTACAGAATATCGGGCAGTCAAGTGAAAACGAGTAATTGAGGTTTTTCTTAAAACTGTTTAAATTTAATGTTGTGAGGTCGAGGTTTTCTTGTGTGGCAGAGCCAGGGCATCATGTGCCGCATCTCCCAATTTCAGAGTTCGTGGCGGGGAGTTCGTATTAGTCTGATAAATATATATGCATAGACTGGGTCTCGAACCCACAATTTTTGACGTGAAAGTGTATTTATTTTGAAAGTGTCACAAACTGGTTTAAATAAAACAGCTCTGGTTTTTTCCCCTTATTTTTAACCGTTAGTGAACAAACAACCCCGTCCGAGGTTTTTAAAGATTATACACCGGTGGTGTGAACACTTTGTGCTCCGTAGTACAAGGAATTTCACAATTGGAAAAACCGGTTTTTTGACCACCTAAACTATATAATGTTTTAGATGGTCAAAAAACCGGTTTTTTTCCATGTGAAATCTTGTATTAACTTAGAGCAAAGCTGTTCACACCACCGTGTATAATCTTTTTAAAAAACCTCGACGGGGTGTGTTTACACTAACGTTAAAAATAAGGGAAAACCAGAGCTGTTTTTTAAACCCAGTTTTTGACACTTTCAAATAATACCTTTCACGTTAAAAAATTGTTGGTTCGAGACCCATCCTTATGCCATATATTATATTATCCAATAATATCCGAACTCCCCGCCCTAACTCTGATTGGGAGATGCTGGCACATGATGCCCCTGGCTCTGCCCCACACAAGAACCGACCCAACATAAATTAAACGTTTTAAGAACCTCAAATTACCTCGTTTTTCACTTGAACTGCCCGATATTCTGGTCTCGCTGTGATGTGGTCGAGGTTTCTTTAATATCTGTCCTAGATTTTGAGGGTGGGTGGGACGTGTCCTCACATCCGTGATTTACATATACCTTTACTCTGTGAGAACTGTGTTCAACTCCTGTAAGCCAAGAGGTGGGTCAAGCTTACAAACTTCCAGCCTCCGCTCTTGGTTCGGACGCGACAGCGGAACTATCCCATAGCTTGGAGCCCTTCACTGCAAAGCAAGACCCGCCAGTCCCCGGCTCCCCAGACCCCAGTCCGCTGTAGCTGTATCCATTTAGTTCGCTGTCCAGGTGGGCAGGGTCTGGACTGGGTACTGTGTGTAGGACCCTCGGCTTCAGCTCCAGCAGCGGAACCTGCCTTGGTAAATAACTGGCCAAAGCACCTGGACTGACAAACCCTGCGAGGCCCGTCGCTGAGCAGTTAATGGAGTACAGTCTGGGCGTCCCTTTTTCCACACGCCGTTCGGGGCTGATGTTTATGTTGAATGACGCGACCCTGGAGCAAGACATCAGAGGTTTGAGACAGATGTTTGGTCCACACTAACTTCATTTGATTGAACCATGGTTAAACTCCACTGGCTTGGCGCACGTAATAACCACAGCCCAACCGAATCCATCGTCTAACCAACTTGTACAATACCGCACTGAAGGAAATCTAATGCCTTTGCCAGACCAACCGATACATTGATTATAATAAATACACTTTTTTCAGATATATCAAGGGCTTTTTTCTAGACTTTAGATAAGAATCACACACTTACATTGAATTTATTATGTGAAACAATTCTAGTAGATAATATACAACTTGAGCAAGGGTTTGAACCCGGTGTCCGGTTTTCTCAGACGACGTCTAAACATAGAGACAGCTTTGTCAACAACAAAACAGACACAACATTTCTTGCAGTGGTCTGAGATGATCACTTGTAATAAACATTAATTTTCTTTCAATAATGTTTTTTAAATATCATGTTGATATATTGACTATAATTGATTCTTTCCTGGAATAATAAAAATTCAACCTACACATACATTGAGGTCATAAGAGAATCACACTAATAAGTGTATGTTAACAATTTTAGATATGTAAAATTGTTAAATTGGGCATTACATTTAATTAAGAGTTTAATAAATATTGTAAAAAAAAACCATTTCAGAACCTTAAAATAATGCATTAAAGAAGTTTACTTCACAGGCAACTGGAGGTCCTGCCACCACGAGCAGGGCGAACACTGTTTTCGTGGACATTGGTTGACAGGAGATAAATAATATATCATATTAACGATTAAAGCTCTGGGATGAGGAAATGATTGTAAGATAAACTTCGTTGCTTTATACACTCAGCCGTGAGCAGCACCACGGCAGCTGGACTTGGAAGCAAGAGAACAAACAGATGTCAAATCGTCAATAACCAACACCCAAACATGGTCCAGCTATGCGTGTTGTAATTAGCCATGCCCCACTTGCCGAGTCGACTCAGGAATGCATAGTTCATCTCAAGGACATGAACACAAGCATTTGGGGTGGCGGATAAAGAGAACAGGTAGTAGGAAAGTGGCCAGTGTGAAGTAACGATTGGGAGCCTCGAGTGTCGGGGCAATCACGAATATGAAACCTAACTCCATGAGTCTCACAACAACAAAAATGAATAGTATTTATTAACCTTGACAACAACGAAATTTTTGATGAGCGTAGCGAGCGAAGCGTAGGATTCATTTCAAGCTACACTTGGGAGAAAAAAATCCGGAATGATTTTTTTTTTCTGTATTTTTGTCTGTTTCGTTTAGTGTCAACGATTTCCTGGCTATAACGAACACGATACTTCCCAATTGTGCGTTTGCGTGAATTTGCCGTATTGTGTGTGTAGCCTTTGATATCTTTCTGCATCTGTGAAACTGCCAACGTTTTTGAGCGCAATCGAAAAAAATCTTCATATGCGAAAGATCGTGCAATTTTGAGACATTTTTTTTTCGATTTTAAAAAATTTCTTCGATCTTATAATACCTGACAATCGCTTTGTCTGGGATTGTAAATGAGTTTTTTCACAGAACCTTTATTTTATGAAATTAATATAATTCGTGGAAAATTTAGCGCAATCGAAAAATTTAATTTGCTAAGAAAACGCAATTTTTCACGGGGGTTTTTCTTTTTTAAAACAATTTCTTATGGACAAATAACAGCGTTCACAATCTGCTTTATCCCCTGTTGTAACCCCTTAATAAACCCTTAATTTTATGAATTTCAATTTATTCGTCTGAATTTGAGCACACTCGCATAATTATTTGCTTATGGAAATCGGAAATTTTTATGGATTTTTCTCTTTTTCTTTCTGTTAAATTACATAAGGTATAAAGTTTTAAATGACTTCATCAATTTAATCTACCTATTTTGCAGCTCGTGTCCTCTTTTTATTTTTATTTTAAATAATTTACAAAATTTATCACAGCAACAGAAACATCCAGCATAAAAAACGGAGCTCAATGGCGCCATATTACTGGCCTCATCAACAACGCGCGACTTCAGCCGTTTTTCCATATGTTAAATTAATGTAATAATCTTAAAAATCACACTGTGTGTATATGTCCTGGTGTCTCACTCACTACATTCGGGACGATCACATCATCTGTGAACCTAAAGCTGACTTTGTCATGTCATTTGATCTGTTTTTTTTTACCGAGTATTGTGTATTTCCTTTCTGTCTTTGCATTTCTAGTACCTCTATCACTCGTGGTTCATGTTCTTTGGATTTTTATTGTTTACTCTCTGTTTGGCGTAACGACAGCATCTTGATTTCTATACTAGCCATCACCGTGAATACACCAACCACTTTACAAACAATTATTTCTGGGCTATAATTCAGGCATTGTTTGGGTGTGTATCACGACTGTGGAATTACCAAAATGGAGCCTGGGTCAACTTGGAAAAAGTCAGGGTGAATTCCGGTCGCCCATAGTAGGCCTTACATTGGAGACTTTTTGTTTACCTGTATATTTTAGTAGGGTTCGGTGCTTTAACTTTCCTAAATGGTTGTGTCCCTAGGCCATTAATTTTTTCCTTTAAAATTAGTGCGTAATTGAATAGGCCTAAATTTAAATTTTTTTCTCTATTGGTTTTCTGCCACTTTGATCGCGCTATTATGTGATGGGTGTCGCGAAAATGGACTTGTGGACAATTTTCAAAACAAGTTTGTATGTCGATGTGAAGGGGATTAATTTGCAAAAATACAGTATTTGTACGGGTATAACAAAATAATAATAATAACAAATAATTGTTTTATAGGGCCTATAATATTTAAAATAAGATATAACAAATAAATTCTCGCTTAAAAACTTTTTCACTTTCTTTTTTTTAAAATTCCAAGTATAAAAATCATTATAAAATAATAATAATCCTATATTCATAATTGAAATAATAATACTGGTAATAATTTATAAAAATATGGTGTTTGTTCGCAGTTAATTTGTAAGACTATTGCTTTTTACTGTGCTTTGGATGGCACCCGAAGGTCCCTTTTCGCTATTTCCATCACATATTATGTAGGCCTATTTTATTTTATGGAAAAGATGAGGCGAAGCGAAGACTTCCATTCACCGGACCCCCCAAAAACATATCGGTTGGGGGGTTTTTTCTTTTTTGTTTTTTTTTTTTTTCATATTTCACATGTTACATTATAAGTATAATGTGATGTAGTGATCTTTTGAAGAAAAAGTTGAACTAGTTAGCCTGCCATTATAGAACTAAAGCTTTTAATATAACAGTTTTTTGATTTTTGTGCGAATATTTTCGGCCAGTTTGGCCAATTTCTGAACAAACGGGTGGGGCTAACAAACGTTCCTAATTTACATGTACATTAAAGTTAATGGGGATGTAGTACTTTTGAAAGTAAAGTTGAAAAAGTTAATCCAGATCCTAGAATAAAACCATTTAATATTAGTTTTTTATACAGTAAATAATCCCCAATTTACATAACAATAGAAACTTGACACAATAAACCACCTACACTGCGTAGGCAGCAAAACAAGCACCTTGCAAGAAGTAAAGATGGGTCAGCACGCAAACTAAAACTTTAAAGCTCATCCATCAACGTCGCAGGACGTTAGCTTTTTGCTAGTAATAAGCATTGTTAACTTTGATTTAAAACTAATCAACTGAGGTACTTTGATAGACCTTATGTACATCACCTTAAGGGAACAGTGTCCCTCTCTTGATGGTGAATATAGGTGCGGCTCGTCTTAGTGGGCTACTTGCCTGCTTCATGACAGACAAACCAACATAAAACAATATAATGTGCAATAACTGAAAAAATCTAATGTGAAAATAACTAAAAAGGGTAAATTTTCGTTACCTTTGCTTCCGTAAACGGTTGCACCCCTGATCTGAAATCATCCCAGGGTTGTAACTATCTAGTCGCCCCTGTCGCTGGACTAGGTTTTCTAGCAAGTCTAAATAGGCCACCTGGGGTTTTGATTCTCGCGGAGGTCATAGTGAAGTCGGGAGAAGAACCCTGAGACCTCGGTAAATCAGTTGCTCGCGCGTAACAAAACCTAGGAGTCCAGGAGCTGGTGTGTTACAAGACTCTCCCCTTGCATTCACATTAACGAGTTCAAAGTTAAAAAATGCATATTTCATGAGTCTTACGGTTGCGGAATCGAACCTGAAGACCTGGTGAACCAGGGTCAAGCACGTAATTTATATTTAATACTTCTTTATTGATTTATCATTAGTAAACAAATACAGGCAATGAACACATACCATTAGTGATATAAATGATGACAAAAAGGGTGTTCTTACCATTTTTAAAAAAGGTTACATTAAGATAACAGAAATGTAATTATTGGCCAGTGGCCCCTTCTCACAATTTTGTCTAATATTTAATAAAAATACACCTTTTCATTAAAATGTGGGAATCTTGATTTTTTAAACAAGGCGGCGGCAGGCAACTGTTGTAAACATAAGGCAGGCAGTGAGTACGGATAGTCAGAGGCGGTGAAAGAGAATGAAGGTTATTGTTGGCGGGCGTAGATTGTGAATTGGAAAACGTGTTGAAAAGCTGATGTTTCTTTGTAGTGGAAATAAATCCTGTGATTTTTTTTAATCAAGTGAAAGTTGTTAATTAATAACGAAGGTAACAATAGGGTTGTATCTTACTAATTTCAGAAGTGGGATTGCACCATGAGAAGAACGCAGTAAGTTTACGGTAGAAGACATTTTCGGCGGCCGATATAAAACGAAGGAAAGCGTTTTTTTTTTTTCATGAAAGAACGCGAGAACAAAAGAAGTGACCTAATAATCGAGATTTGTCGCCTAAATCGGCTGTTAAATAACGTGAAAAGTGGTTAACAAAGAAGAGAAATAGAGGCAAATATGCAACGATTTGATTATGATAATTCAAATTTGAAAGTAAAGAAAAATGAGGTGTTGGAAAGGCCCTGTCCATCAGTGATATCATAGGCCAGCCTTGCCACAGAGACGAGAATTCCCTTGGACGGCCCGATGGCCATGAGTAGGCTCTAGGCCCCTAGACTCAAGTTTTTGGGGTTGTGATGGAGTCTTGTAATCCAATATAGCCCCTAGGAACTTAACCCTGGGCATTAAAAGTGAAATATCTGCTACGGGTAGAAAATCAAAATAGATGACCGTTCCTGCTACAACTGTTTAACAAATCGCAAGGATGAAGCGATAATATACATCTTACGTAATAGCGCCTAAAATATACCAAGCTGAGGTGGAAAACGTAGGACCTATCTCATCGCAGACGCAGGAATGCAATATCACATCATGCCATAATCTCTCGAAAACATATCGATTTCAATGGGGAAAGGGACAGGAGGCGTCGGTTACAAATCGGAGACAAACCCTCAAATCTTCATGGGTGGCCACCTTCCTTCACTGGAGGCTGCAAGATCCCATCTAACCAAGCAAAGCACACCATTGGTATATGGCGCGACATGAAGAATTCACGACTTTGGGATGAGTTTAAACGACAGTTCAAGAAAAACTTTTGTGGGTGCGTTGGTCTCAGCTTACGGAACGGTTTTGGAAGAGAATGAACGAGCGGAATCAAGTGAAGGGTAAAACACAACATTATTTTTCATGGAGAAGATGCGTCCCTGTGCCAGAGACCCTTTAGGCTAGACTTCGAAGATTCTCAGAGACAAATTTAAATAGTAAACCTGTGGTCAAGGGGATTCAGCAATGTTCTGATGACCAGGGGTGAATACGATGAAGTACGATCTACTGAAGGTGTGCGCAATACGGAGTAGGTGAACGTCAACGTGCAGAAAGAATACACAATCAAAAAGAGATGCAGATAAGAGAGTACCCACATGTCAATGCAGCCTTCAAGACGTTCAATAGGTCTACACCAGGTGTTAAAGCTCGAAGGCACTCCCATAGCTCTAACATCACAGACAGCCTATGCACAAAAAACATCTGCTCCAATCACTGGTGTAGCAGTAGCCGCGTCCTCCCCTCCAGGTATGAATCGATAGGACAAGGGGAGTAACCGGTGAACATGGATGAAATCAAGGTGAGCCCAATGTTTTTTCAACTGTAATTATTTTGGCCACTTTTCTAGGGACTGTCTCAGCACCAAAACGCAGTTGGATGTCATGGTTGTGTCAAACAAGGTCACGTCCCAGCGTTTCTGTAATGAATTTCTACTTCGAAACCAAGTGTAATTGCGAAGCAATTTCGACTTGTGAATGTTATCTGATGACATGGACACCCTGTAGCACTGGTATGGCAATGTCAAATACATGAAAAATTCTATAGTAATGTAATTTCACTGTTAATTGCACTATAGTGGGGTAAAGATTACTAACTATAGTGCGAATGTTGAATACCCATAAAATTTGAAATTATGTTGATTTTGTAGTGAGAATTTGAAAATAACTGGCTCCACGATGGGGTCTTAAACTATTTAAAAACCTATTATTAATTTATTAAAATTATTGTACTATTATTGGACACAATTTCAAAGTGGCAATAAATAGCATTTTTGGTATTAAATTAAGAGCATTTTTCACCTATAAAGTAAAAAAATACATTGAGAAAAATATATTGAAATACACATAAGTTATAGTTAAATATGTTGATTTTGCTGATTTTTTAGTTTTTGAACCAAAAGATCGCGTTAAAGTAAAATTTCTTCTTCTAACCATGAGATCACAGTGTGTCACAAAAAAGCTGGTACTCATAAGTAACATATAAATTTTTCAATTTTCAATATATTAAAATTACAATATATTTAACACAATAACAATATGACGGAAGATGTCTAGCTATGGTACAAAATATGATACCACTTAAAAATTTAGCAATCTTGAAGCTTTTTGTATGAGAAAATTTTGAAAAATAACTGGCGTCCAAGCTAATGGTTAGTATTTTAACTTTAATTGCTTAATTACATTAATTAGTTAACTTTAGTCTAAATTTTTCAAAGTGAAGACAAATGTGTTTATGTTTTTTATCATTTGAGGCAATTTTTTGAAACCAACAGTAAGAAAATAATACATTGTAAAGAATATTTGAAAGAATACATGTTCTAGTTAAATATGTTTGAATTTTGTGATTTTTTAAGTTTTTGAACCAAAAGAATCAACTTTAAGTAAAAAATTTTCTTCTAACCAATGATACGCCAGTGTTCACAAAAATAACTTGTTCTATAATATTGCATCTTTCTTCAAATTTTCAATAATAGTATTACAATATATTTACACACATTAACAATTTTCTTAAATTGAAAAGTTCCAGTAAACATGTTGTGTGACGTAGCAAAATGCTCATTTGAGAAACTTGTTTTATACAAATCTTAAAGATTTTGTAATAATAATTTTCGAAAATCCACTGGATCCCAGGCATAGCTTTGAGTATAAGCGCAACATTCGCTATTATATAGTGGTATCTTGCACTTTCATCACGCGGGGGATGTTGCATGTGGGCCAACGAATTCTTTCAATTTCGCTTCACCCAGATAAAAATAGCTCTATGCTGGTTGGTTGTTTGGTGCTTTTTATTGACAATACTTTCATTTTGATATCAAACAGGACAAATTTATCTTCACGTTAATTTTTTGTACACAATTTAAGGAATTAATTTAATTACTCAATTCATAGTTCAATACTCAAAAATTCAATCTGGAGCCATGTATTTTTCGCAAATTCCTTAAACAAAATCTTTAAGATTGATATTTAACAAGTCAAATGATACATTTTTTCTACGTACACAACAATCCGTGTTTCTGTAACTTTTCAATTTAGAAAATTTTGGTTTTTGGTAAAATTTATTGAGAATACTATTATTTAAAAATTGACAAATAAATAATTATTAATTATAGTTACACTCTTTTTGTTACCACTGTTGGTTTATTATAGGCCTAGAATAAATTTTGACTTCAAAGTGGTTGAATCTTTTTGGTTTAAAACTAAAATCACAAATCAACATATTTACCTATAGCATAATATATATTTCATAAATTTTTTTCTTGTATTTTTTTCCTAATGTTGGTGACAAATACTTTCATTTTATACCAAACATGACAAATTTATCATCACTTAAATATTTTGTACACAATTAAGTAATTAATTTTAATTAATCAATTCATAGTTAAATACTCAAAACTCAGTCTGGAGCCAGTGATTTTCGAAATATTATTACAAAATTTTCAAGATTGGTATAAACAAGTCAAATGATGCATTTTGCTACGTCACACAACAATGTTTCTGGAACTTTTAAATTTTAAGAAAATTTGTTAATTTGTGTAAAATATATTGTAATTACTATTTTTGAAAATTGAAAAATGATACAATAATTATAGTAACCAGTTATTTTTTGAACACTGCGTTATCATTGGTTAGAAGAAATTTTACTTTAAAGTTGATCTTTTGGTTCAAAAACTAAAAAACCCACAAAATCAACATATTTAACTATAACATGTATATATTTCAATATATTTTTTCAATGTATTATTTCTTAATTTTGGCAAAAAATGCTTTCAAATGATACCAAACCACTACAAATTTGTCTCACTTTGATAATTTAGGACTAAATTAACTAATTAATGTTAATTAATCAATTAATAGTTAAATACTAAACACTCAGCTTGGAGCCAGTTATTTTCGAATTTTTTATTACAAAAAAGCTTCAAGATTGCTAAATTTTTTAAGTTATTATCTTATTTTGTACCATAGCTAGACATCTTTACGTCATATGTTATTTGTGTTAAATATATTGTAATTACTAGTTTTAAAAAATTGAAAATGATATATTACTTATAGTTACAGCTTTTTTGGAACACTGTGATATCATTGGTTAGAAGAAATTTTATTTTAACGTTGATCTTTGATTCAAAAACTAAAAAAATCAGCAAATCAACATATTAACTATAACTTATGTATATTTCAATATATTTTTTCAATGTTTTTTTTTTTCTTTATAAAGGTGAAAAATGCTCTTAGTTAATACCAAACATGACTTATTTTGCCACTTGGAAATTCGTGTCTCATAATTAACCCAAATTTAATATTAATTAAGTAATTAATAGTTAAATAATATGACCCCATCGTGGAGCCAGTTATTTTCAAATTCCTCATTACCAAATCTGCATTTTTGCACATTTTTAAGCTGGTATCACATTTTGCACTATAGTTGGGTTTTAGAAGACACCTTGATCGCACTACTATTAGACACTGGTTGTTCGACGTCCCACTATTACTGAGTCCGCAGCTACTCGGGCAAATCTGGAAATTAATTCAGACTAAAGTCCACTGTTTGTTTCGGTAGCACACAAGGAAGTGTTGAAAGCAGCTGGATGTCCCACCGTAAACTTAGAGATCGATGAGTTTGTGGGAGGTGACCATGTGATAGTACCAGATTCAGTTCAACCGACAGACTTACTCGTTGGCCGGTCATGGCTCGATCAGTAAACATATCGCTTTTGTCAAGGTAGAAAATAGTCTGAAGTTGGGTTATCGAGACGAAGAACCATTCGCGAACATAATCGTGGATGACAAACCAAGTAAAAGATTGTTGTTATGGAAGAAAACCACGTTGAACAAAAACTTGATTAATTGGGTTAATGTCCATGTAGATGAAAAAACCTGATTCCGATATAATTTTTGTTCCCTAATAGTAGGCCCTAATGAGAATTCGGTTGGAAGCCTCTTCAAGCTAAAGAATGGTGAAACTCGGATCCGGTCTATGGATCGTATACAGAAGGACACCGTACTCAAAACGAGGGCAATGTTAGGAAGGGCAGAAGAGGTAAAGTTATCCGAGCCGAAGGAATTTGAACTAATCGAGGATGTTAGTAGCCGTAGATGAAAAAAGGAATTGAAAACGTAAATTACGAAACAGAGGGTAAACGAGGAAGAGTTTTTATTGTTGTGCTACGATAGACAGAATGAGAAAGAACCGATACGATTGGAAGAGCTTAATGTAGGTGAAACGATAACAAAAGAGCAGTCAATTGAATTACTAGAACTTCTGAAGAATTTCGGCTTTGTTTTGCTAAAGATATGTGGGAAAACTAGGATGCACTGAGTAGTACGATGGACATTGTGAAAAGGAAGGTAGTAGACCAGTCAAAGCCGTCCTTATAAAACAACGCAGGAGAACGAGAAGAAATAAAACGAATATTTGAAGAGTGGAAGAAACATGGAATCATAAGCGAGACACGGTCGCCATACGCGAGTCCTGTCTTACTTGTACGTAAGAAAACCGGTGAAAGTAGACTTGTTGTTGATTACCGTAAGTTAAACGAACAAACTGTGAAACAACACTATCCCTTACTAAATATAGACAAACCAACTTGAACAACTTTCGGGCAGTTGTTTATTTACGGTACTCGATTTGGCTCACGGGTATTTGCAAATACCGTTAAAAGAGGAAGCAAAGCACAAAAACGACTTCATTACACCAGATGATACAGGACAATTTGAAAGACTAATGTTTGGTCTGTCGAATGGGCCGTCAGGTTCCAACGAATGATGAATGTAGTGCTAGGATCTTTGCGTAACAAAATTACATCATGTTACTTGGATTACTTGCTCGTATATGCAAAGGAATGGGCAGAAATGCTTGAAAGACTTCGTTAAGTGCTGACTACCTTTTCAAAGGCAAAGCTTACTCTAAAGATTACAAAGTGTGAGTTCGGTAAGAAGAAAGGAGACTACTGGGATTTATAATTTCAGGCGGCAGTATCCAACCAGGCTTGCGGAAGATTGAGAGTGGGGGATAACTTTCCATGACCATGTAATGTACACGAAGTAAGAAGGTACCTAGGTTTGACAGGTTTCTCAGGCGCTTCATAAAAAGTTTATGCAGAACGAGCAGAACCTCTCACTAGGCTGACCCAAAAGAAACAGTTATTCCTTTTGGGGCGACGAACAGGAAAATGCGTTTAATGACCTGAAGCTAGAATTAACACGTAAGCCGGTACTTGCACTCTACAACCCGAGGCATATACAGAACTCCATACAGATGCCAGTAGTCATGGTCTAGCTGGCATGTTGCTACAAAAGGGAAAAGATAACAAACTTCACCTGGTATACTGTGTGAGTAAGGTACAAGTGAAGCGGAACGCCATTCTTAGTAGCCGACCCCGAACTAAGGGCATTGGTCGGGGTCTATTAGTCGGTTGCGATCGTTTTACTTGGTATCAAGTTTGTAATTGGTTACCGATTGTAAATCGTTTAAACTATCTAAACGCAAAGAAAACCCTAAACCCTGTAGTAGCGAGGATGTTTGATCTTATACAAGAGTATGATTTTGAAGTAAAGCACCGTCCCAGGTGATAAAATCCAACCCCGTTTGACGCTCTTAGCCGAGCACCAGTTGGTGAAGCCAGCCAATACCAGGATTAGTGAAAAACCCTTGATGTGCTGTAACAATTTCAGTGGCAGATCAAGTGCTAATGATGCAACGTGGGGATGAGAAAGCTGAATGATTTTAATTAAGATACTTGAGAAGCCAGAAGACGAAAGGTCAGTAAGAGAAAAGAATGACGTTCAAGATATGTCGTTGATCGATGGAAGACTTTTCAAGAAGATTACTGAGAACAAAGAAGAAAGGGTGTTATATGTGTTGCCAGACCCCAATGAGGAAAGGTATGGGATAAAGTTTACGACCTAGCAGGGCACTTTGCTGTTGATCGCACTGTTGCTAAACTAAGGAAAGATATTGGTTCCGAAACATAAAACGCTATGTGAAAAATCATATTTCAATGTGTTTCGACTGCCTCGTAAACAAGATTCATATGGTAAACAACCAGGACAATTGTATCCCATCCCACCAGGAAGACGCCCATTTGAAATCGTCCACTTAGATCATCTAGGCCCTTTTCCGAGAAGTTCTAAGGGAAATAATGAGTTACTTGTTGCTTTTGACAACCTGACCAAGTATGTACATATATATCCGGTACGAGATACGTCAACCAAGAATGTTCTGTTATGTTTGCGGAATCTGATTGCGGAACGGGGGTTACCTGACCGAGGTACCTGTTTCTCATCAAAGAAGTTTGAAGAGTATTGTTCAGAGAATGGATTTAAAGGGCAAAACTTTTAGCTCGTCAAGGGCCCCAAAGGGGCCCCAATGGCCCAAGTCGAGAGAGTTAAATCGAACTATATTGCCAGTCATTGCAATAGCCATAAAACGATCCTCAACACAGAGATTGGGACACTACGATGAAGAAAATCCAACGAGATTTTAAAACACATCAATAAATAAGACGACCGATAGAACACCGTTTGAGCTTCTGCATGGCTATAAGCCTCGTTTTAGTGATGGCGTGTTGCGCCATTAGTAGATGTCCTGCAAATAAAGAGTGGACACCTGCGGAACTTTGCAAGAACAAGCTAGGATCGACATAGAGAAAAAACAGTGTCAGTACAAGGAGTACTTTGACAAGAAGCATTACGTCGGCATGAAGCTAGACAAGGAGAAGTCGTAGTAATGCGCAGAGCACCCAGCCATACAGGACAACCAACGAAGCTGCAACCTAAGTTCCGTGGCCCGCTGATTGTTACTGAAGGTGTTGCCTTCAGATACGTATCGTGTAACTCAGTTACATCAGGGGATAGAAATCGTCTGTATGCAACAACAGCACACTTTATCGCAACTTAAATCATGGGGCAGCAAGAGTCGATCAAGTAAGGAGAACGTTACTGATGGAGAGGACTTGATACAACTGACGATGATCAAAAACAAAAGAGAAAACCGAAGAAATCAAGACAAGAGTAGCTAGAAAGATCAATAAGCCAAAATATCTAAGTGATTTTTGAATGTTCATGAAAGAGACACTAATTCCTTATATATTGTTATTATTCTCTGATATTAGTGTATTTAAAAAATTTTGGTTGTAATAAAAAATTTGGGGTCAATTATGTTTACAGGATGGCCGAGTGTGGGATCATGAATTATTTTAAACAAGGCGCGCAGGCAAACTGTGTAAGCAATAAAGGCAAGGCAGCGAGTACGTATAATAGTAGGGGCGGTGAGAAGAGAAGAAGGCGATTGATGGGGGGCATAGATTGTAAATTTGGAAAACGTGTTGTAAAAGCTGATGTTTAATTTGTAGTAAAATAAAGTCTGAGTTTTAATCAAGTGAAGTGTTTAATTATAAACGAAGGTACAATAGGGTTGTATTTTACAAAACGTTTCACAGTTTTTCTTGATAATAATCAAATTCTAAGCCAGGAAAAAACATGGGTTCAGAAAAATATATTCAAAAATTTTTCAGCATCCTGCAAATAAGTACAAAAAATCAATGATGATTTAGAAAATGAAAACGAAGTTGCAGTATAAATGTGTGATTTATCCTAAGCTTTTGAACTACCAATCATAATATTTAATCAAGAAATTGAACTTTTATGGAGTTACTGGTTTTTCCTCTAAATGGATTAAGCTCCTAATTAAGTTTTAGAAAACAAAAAGTTAAGCTTCAGAATTAAAACTTAAAAGGGAAAAATTTTTTGTGGGAAATAAATACATATGGTGTGCCTCAAGGATCAATACTTGGCCCTATCTTCTTTAGTTTATACATAAATGACCTTTCTTCAAACATACCTACTGAATTTAGATTTCTTATTATTATATTTGCAGATGATACTATGTAGTTACTACGGGAAAGAATGAGGCAGCATTAATACCAAATTAAACTTATAATTAGAAAGCAAGTGACAAGATATAGTTTACCATAGTTACCGGGGGAACCTTACTTTACAATGCTCTACCGTGTGAGATTAAAGAAGATCACTAGTGTATCCTTATTTAAACTTAGGTTAAAAATGATGTTAATAAGTGACTCTTTTTATTCTGTTCAGGAGTACAAAGAAAATTTTCCTTAGCATTTCATGTTAAATTGTTGTTGTTGTTGTTTTTTATGCTATTGCAAAAACAGTGATCACCTTTGATCACCACTTTCTTAAATTCTATGGGTATACTTCCTCATCTTAAATAATTATGTTACATGTTCGTATATTATAAGTTATGTTTGATATTGACTCTTTTCCTATTAGCATGTTATATTAGTGAAATATAATTTTATGTATTGTATTATATTCCTACAGCTGGGCATAAGCCTGCAAACATGTTTACTCTATAAGGCACCCTATTATACAATTCCTTAAAAGTGTAGCACTATACGTAAATTTTAGTTTTTATTATTAAGATTTAACTTTTTTCTTTTTATTTATTGCTTGTCACAAGAGGTGCTATCTGACTTAGCCTACTTGTCTCCTTACTCAACTTTAATGTACCTAGGCCTACAATTAAAACTGTGTTTGGATGGTTTAGGTAAAATAACTCTTCGCACATCCCTTAGAGATTAAATTAATTTGAAAAAAAATTGTCTTATATGAAGAATAAACTTATCTTATCTTATCTTATCTTAAGATGGGAAGGCACGGCTGAAATGGTTTGGGCATATGAAACGGATGACGGAAGAGAGGATGCCCAGGAGAAAGTATGAAAAAAGGATTGAAGGAGGAAGAAGAAGGGGAGACCAAGGAAGAGATAAAAGGAGACCATAGCAAGAGACTACAAACTAGATGAGAGAAGCTGGGGGGGATGTAGCAGAGACACGATTGGGGGAAAAGATAGAAAGAGTGGAAGAATTTGGTTGCAAACCCAAGCTGACCCTGCCAGAAGTAGGAAACGGCGATGGATAATGATGATGAATAAGCAAGCTTAAAGAATGTAGGGTGAAAACCAATTAAAATTAAATGGGTACATAAGACTTGCTGTTTCAGACAAAAGGGGGCAAAAACCCCAAAAATTATTTTTTACCACGTGATCTATAGCACATACTACACTTAATTGACAGTTTAAAAAATTATATCTTGTAACTGTGATTTAACCCCGAATTTTTGAATATTTGATCCAGAAATTTGCGAAAATTGGTTTTTGGGAAATATCTAAAATGGGCTTTAACCTTCTTCTTTTTGGTCCACTAGATACTAGAGCATAGTACCAATCTAAAATGCCCCTTTATAACATCGTGTTTTTGAAACTGTGCCCAATATACCCTCAAACACGCAAAAAAAATGCATTCCAAAATCACACCCCATCTGGTATCAGCATATTTTGACCGAACAACTTTCCAAAATTACAATACAAAATATAGAGAATTTTACAGAAATAACTGTAGAGTATGTCAATAATGGCCATTTTTTTTGGATAAAAAATCCCCCAAAGGTCATGGGGCATACGGATCGTCCCCATGTTATTTCTTTGGGAAATTTTTGCCGATGGGACCTTGCTCGAAAAATGTCATTTTTGACAATTTTTGGGAGGTCATGTGGCCCCAATAATTTTTCTGTTTAATTGCTAAATTCCTTACTATTTAGCCTGAATAAAAACATATTTTTTGAGTTAAGCGGTTGAATCCCTAAGGGAAAACTAAATCAAATTATTATTAAGGATGGGAGAGTGGTCTTGAAGACGGTAGAATCACTGTCCTTCTCGGCATAACTATTGTTTGTAGACTTAATGGTAAGAACATATCATAAGCTAAGCAAACGGTTGAGATCATCATGCTATGCACTTAGAGAATTGTCTTATCAAGTGAGTTACCCAATTTACAGAACAGCCTTTTTGCAAATGAACAATCAATTATTTATTATGGTTCATTTTTTTGGGGGAGGTTCTACATTTAACTGTACCTTGTTTATACTTTTTTCAAAGTACTTACTTTTTGTATAATTTGTATAATCCTTCTTATTTTACCCAAAACAATTTTAATAACTCAAACTATAAATAAATAATCAATAATATTTAATAACTAGGAAACTTCGCAAACACATTTCAGGCGCGTTTTTGGAAGAGCGTATTTTTTTAAACGAAAAACGTGAAATTGCGATTCTCATGAGAAATCTTTTTTTCGATTGCGCTCAAATTTCACATTAATACATAAATTAATAAAATGAAGGTTTGGTAAAAAATCATTACAATCAAATAAATCATGTACGTGTTATAAGTCAAAGGGACAATTTAAAAAACCCCAAACCAAAATCTAAAAAAAATTGCGATTTTTATGAGAAATAATTTTTGGATTGCGCTCAAAAACGTGGCAGTTCTAAGTTCAGATATTTTGAAGGCCTTCGAATATTTCATAGCAATAAGAGTATTGGTTTAGCCGGAATTGTGTTAAACAAAACACACAAAATTACAAACAGAAAAAAAAAGAAAAAAAAATCGTTAAATTGCGATTTTCATGAGAAATAATATTTCGATTGCGCTCAATAAACCTGGCATTTCTCAGCTTAGAGATTTAAATGTCTCCAGAAAATTCCATCACAATTTCAGTTTTTGTAGCTAAATAAATAAAACGCATTTGAATTTGAATGACGACTTTTGAGTCTATATTGTAACAATTTGCCGTCTGGGAATTTCTATGATGATCGTACATGGCGAGATAACAAGTAAAGACCATCCGAAAAACAAAAAATTAGTTGTTATGGCCAGGGCTAAAAACGCTCTAACTCCGGCAATCCCATCCCTTAACAACTGACCCGATGTTGACAAAGAAAAGGAATTTATGTCCGATAACAACGAGACTGTTCCCCCTTTGTCTGGGGCCCGGATATGTCTAGTACGCGTTAACTGGTGCATTAGTATCTTAACGGTTGACGTCCCCTCAAACACCATAAACATAAACTAACACCGTTTGTTGTTGGTAAGGGTAGCAAAACGAAGATTTTTTTTTGTTGTTCGTTGTTTTTAAAACAAAAGTAAAAGAATACTAAAACTGGCTAAAGACGCTTAAAGATTTGGTTTACAATTAAAGCCCTCATAACAAATTCACCCTGAGTTTGGAAAGGTAGACAGAAATTTAATATGAATTATATTTCAAAAATTATTTTATATGCTCTTACAAATAGAGTTTGAAAAAGTGGTCTAATACTCAGGTAAACAATATGGATTCAGGAACTTTTTACTCAGCATACAATGAAACCTACAGGCCAGCCGGGGAAAGAACCACGTTCAGTATAAGTCCCTGGCCAGACTGCAATGGTCTAGGCCTTCTTTCCGTGCGAGTGCGTGTGGGTCAGATTGTGTTCCCAAGACTACCATCTAACAGTGCGTACCTGGCAAGCACGTGATTTCCCGTGAAGAGGACCACTTCCCTGATTTCCGACAGTTCAAAATGTTGGAGATAATGCCGTCGCTGCCACGAACCCTGGTTTGCAGCTCCACAAGGCGAGAGTCCCGGCGATCTGAGGCGGGCTGCAGCTCACTTCATCTCCGGCGAATGTGCAAGTGTAGTCGATCCTTTTCTGAGATGCAGGGGAGGACAGCTCCCCACGGACGATTTGTCGTAGTGGGGCTAAGCAGCAAAAAAGATTCCAAAAAGAATAATAGTTTACGGTGAAATTGTTGTAAATAATTTAACAGCAATTGGATATTGTACTAAAGCATCTACATTTTACAATTGACTAAAGATCTAGGCATATTAATCTACACTAGGAAAACGCTAAAGTCCCCGCCGCGTTGATGGAGAGCGTTTTGTAAGTTTTATTTTGCGTGGGACCATTTTTCCTTTGCAAGTGCTTGTGAATGCATGTAAGTGACTGTTGTCAACTTCTATTGGGTTTTCTTGTTAGTTCTTATTATAAACCTCAAAAAACATATCTTAAAACTATTATTTCTATGCATTCTGGATAACTTGTCAACTTTTGCAACTTTTTTCTTTCAAATGGTACTACATAACCATAACCGTAATGTCTATGTGAAATATGAATGTTGTTGCCCCACCCTTTTTGGTCAAAATCGGCCAAAATGTGACGAAAATATCGCACTTGAAGTAAAAAAACTCATATTAAAACCTTTATTTCTATGGATTCTAGATAACTTTTTCAACTTTTTCTTTCAAAAGGTTACTACATCACCACAACCTTAATGTCCATGTGAAATATGAACTTTGGGTTGCCCCACCCGTTTGGTCACAATCGGTCCAAATGCGTACGAAAATATCGCACAAAAAATCGAAAAAAACTCATAATAAAACCCTTTATTTCTATAGATTCTAGAAAACTTTTTCAACTTTTTCTTTTAAAAGTTACTACATCACCATAACATCAATGTCTATTTAAAATATGAACGTTGTAGCCCCACCTTTTTGGGTCAGAATCGGCCAATGTGTCAAAAAATTTTCGAACTAAAAATCGAAAAAACTCATATAAAAACCTTTATTTCTTTGGGTTCTAGCACCTTTTTAGCTTTTTCTTTCACAAGGGTACGAAATCACCATAACCCTAAAGTTAATGTGAAATATGAACGTTGTAGTCCCACCCGTTGGTCAGAATCGACTCAAATTGTAAAAAAAATATCGCACTTAAAATCAAAAAAATCGTAAAAAGTACGTTATTCATAAGAAATATTCTTTGATTGTACCCAAAAACGTAGCAAGTCTAAGTTTAGGGGAAAAACGAAGGTCCCTTCAAATTTTCATCAAGATCGCATATGTCGTTGCCGTAGAGAGCGAAACAAACGGGACAGAAATACCAACAAAAAAATAAAACAAAAACAAAAAAATATTGGAGCTAAATTTTTGGGGGTCAGTGAAATTGAAGTCTTCGCTTCGCTCGCTACGCTCATCCAAATATCTTCAAGGTCTAATGCCATGTGCTACAGGTAGACAAGTTTGAGAGTTTTGCTCTGTTTTGGCACAAAGAACTGTGCAAACTGAAAAGTATTGGCTCTGTCAAACTATTTTCATAATTCAAAAATCAATCTTGAACGTGTAAGGAAATGAACTTGAATTTACGCCTAGCTTAAAGAAGGCGGTGATCTTAGTATTGTTGGGATTAAGAAAGACAGAGGAAGATGGTGGCTTGTTTTAGGATGTGAAATGATTGTAAATGTTTAATCTAAATGGACTTTAATAAATAGAAGTGATGTTAAAGGTGAAATTGTTTTTTGTATTTGATTCTCCGGACGGAATCCCAGATATCTAATATATCAGAAGTGGGATTCTACAGGATTCTACCTACGGAACCACGTTATATTTGCATGAAGTAAGACCACGTTTTGTTGAGAAATTAAACACAAAAAAAACAAACGCCCACAGACCTTGGCGTATTACAAATGAGTTTCCTGACGACTCAAAAACGAATGACCATCCCGAAAAACAGCTACAAGGTAAGCCTAGACCTGAACTAATAGAGTAACATGGCAGTGATCCTTCCCTTGCCAAGATGTTTACACGGTCGCAAGGTGACATAGGCTCTGTGCCCACCACAACTGAAGGCTTTATGCCCACGATCACTTCCAGTTCAGGCTTTGTGCCTCCTACCACTATTAATCTAGGCTTTGTGCCCAAAAACTACTTACAGTTCAGGCTTTGTTCCTATGATCCATTACAACGAAGGCTTTGTGCCCATCACCACTGAAGGCTTTGTGCCTACAACCACTTCCAATCCAGGCTTTGTGCCTTTTTTTTCCTTACAACCAAGGCTTCGTTGCCCAAGACCACACAAAACCCAGGCTTTGTGCCTACGATCGCTTACCAACCAGTGTATGTGACCACCAACATGTCAGGCCCAGTCCAAACAGCAGGCATAGGGGCTTAAAACCCCAAGTGCAAACCTAGAATCACCCTTTGAACCTAGGTCAGGCACGCTAGGCCTAAACTTAGCTTCACCTGCACGACTGGCGCCCAACGCTCCCCATACTCTAGGTCTACCATGTCCAGTAGTCATGCCACCCCGGGCTTTGTGCCCGCTACGTCTAGCATGATGTACATGCCACAAAATGGCCAAGGGCTTCCAGGCCAGTTTACAAACGCAACTGGGTTACTACGCCAATCAACCCCCGTGTGGCTTCATAAATACAACGCAGCCTGTGGTATCATCGAGGGTAGCTAAAAAACCCGTATTACCAACCACAACCGACGGCTAACAGGGTAAGTGAGGCGGACAATAACATGCAGTTGTTATTACAAATACTAATAGACCCAAGGGCGTCAGACTTTCTGAAATGATTCGTCAGGCACAAACGGGACAGAGTAACTACGTGACCCACCAGACCTAAACCCAACCATTCCCGACTTTTATGGTGAAGGGTCTCGTATTACACCAACGGCTTGGTTAAAGATTATCGATCGAGTAGCTAGCGTAAACAGATGGCCTGACGAAGTAAGACTGCAGACCGCACGTGCCCACTTAAAGAAGGGAGCACTGTCTTGGTTCGACAACCCAGACAGGATTTTGATTCAGGGTTTAAGAATTTGAAAATCAGTTCAAGGCAACGTTTGAGCTGAACCCGACCAGGTACAACTCACTACGGAAATGTTAAAACGCGAGCGGAATCCAAACGAAATCTGTTCATGAGTATTTTCACGATTAAAGTTCTCCTGTGGGGAAAACTCAAGCTAACGTTAGACCGCGTTAAATTCTACTTCATCGAAGGGTTAAACTACACATCAATGGGCGACTTCCTAATGAGTAAGGTACACTACAGTCCGGACCATATCCTTAATGATATAAGAGAATATGAGCGTTTACATTTAGGAAGAGCCAATAGGAAAACTAAAGTTGTCGCATTGTCGCATTGCGGAAAACCTAATGTTCAGGCGTCATATCTGCCAGAAACCACGAAACTAACCAGTAGAGTCGAAAACAAAAAAACAGAAAAACGTTAGGACGAATGAAGACAAACCAAAATATAATCCAACTAGCAACGCACCAACTTGCTAAAAACGGGTTAATGATGGCCGCAAAAGCTATAATTGTAATTAATATTGCCACTTATCTAAGGAATGCCCAATCACCCAGACGTCCACGTGTTTGTTGGTGAATGTAAGGAAGAAGGTCACTCTTCATCATAACTGGTCGCAAAAAAAAACTAATCCTTCAAAAACTGTACTGGCTGTCGAGACAAGCTTTAAGACAACGCTGCGTAAACAAGTTATGAAGCCGATCGTCGTCAAACGGTCAGAAACAAGCGTTCGTAGATACGGGAAGTTCGTCCTGCACAATAAAAGCCTCGGCGGCAATACGAAAAAAATTAGTAACCCTTCCAACCAACGCAAAAACTTAGGATTTGGCGAATCTACTAACCGAAGCCTTAGGGAAGCTAGTGTTACAATAAAAATAGATAACATCCAAGTGGAAGAGATACGATTACTAGTATTTCCCGACCAAGCGCAACCGGCGGACTTGATGATAGGCCTTTTACAGTAACGGAATTACCGCATATTGGCTTACATTCGCGTTGATGATAATTTAAAATTTTCGGATATCGGAACGAAAGTCCATTTAAGATCTGGACATTTCGGTGCCATATCTGTAAAGTTGATAGTTACTGAGGATATGAAACTACCACCGAATAGCATGAATTTCGTACAAGCAGGCACGAGAAATTTTAGTGACGATCTCGTTGTACTTTCGAATCAAGAATCAAAGCAAGAAAAGGTTTTCCAACTCCGTAAAGGGCCCAAAACGATTTTTCCCGTGGAGAATAATTCCCCTTAAAAAATAGAGTATAGGAAGGGAAAAACAATTCGGTCATGCATATGTACCCAAAACAAGTTTACCAACTGCACGTACAAAATACTCTAAAGCATCGCTTGAGCCAATACATGAAAAAAGAGCTCAATATAGGAAAATTTAAAACGACAAACCCTCAAGTAGTACGCTGGCAAAAGGTTTGCTACAAGAATATTCTATTGGTGAAATCCAGCACAGACCAGGCATGAATATGGCACACGTCGACGCGCTTAGTCGAGCCCAGTAGATAAGGCAGGTCAAGGAGTCGAAGCAGATTTCGAAAACAGACTTTGATATGTTCAACTGTCTTTCCATCGTGGACAGAGTATCTTTGATACAAAATCTGATGACGATCCCCAAGAGAAAATAAAAAATCCTCGAGAAGGATTGCTACGAGCAATCACAAGAAGAGAAAAATAAAGCAGCAGGGTACGAGGTAAGGAATAAAAGATTGTACCGCGTAGTTGATCGAATGAAGAATGGCAAGAGACGGCGATAAAGAAAATCGAAGAAAGTCAGAAAAAAAATGGATACATATTATGATAAGCATCATCAGGGACTATAAGAAATTTTTTGTGGTGAGCTAATAGTGATGAAAAGAGGTCCTATCCCTACTGGTAATCCCACCAAATCTCCAGTCGAGTGGGGGCCCTTCTTGGAGGGTGGTTGTGTTTTCCTTTTACCGTGTCCGAGGGTGCTAGTGTTAGTGTGTCTGGTTTGTGGTGTTTTTTGTTTAGTCTCCGTTAGAAATGTTCCCCGTTCCACGCGCGGTGTCCGCCCGCGTCAATACAGTTAAATGTGTTTTCTCCCGATCACACCAGAAACCGACGGCGGCTGAGTCCATGAATGGATCTTCAGCGCCCTTCACCTCGACCCGGTCAACGTGGTTCGCCATCCAGCTGGACGGTGGCCAGAACACGGTGTACGTAAAAGATAGGGGAGGCTCAGGTCTATTCGGCCTTGATCTCCGCGCACTCAGGTAAGGTCCCGTTCCGTCACGGGGACGGGACAGTCAGCGAGGTCAGCGTCGGTCACGCTGACCTCGGTTTCCGCCAGGTCCGCGTGTTTAATTTACCAATGGAACTGGACAACGAACGCACCCGTCAAAACCTGAGTGGTTACGGCACGGTGACGGCGATTCACGATGAGCCCTGGTCATCGGCATATCGTTATAAGGTCAGGAATGGGGTCCGCTCGGTTCAGATTGACCTCAAGAAACACATACCGTCGTATGTAATCGTGGGTTGGTACTCGCGCCCTGGTAACTTACGACGGGCAACCAACAAACTTGTTCACTTTGCCACTCGCCCGATAATTTTAGGGCTGAGTGTCGCGCTGCTCGCAGACCCACTCAACTCCCCTCTGGTGAACAGTCGGGCCCCGCCCACGTGGCGGCTCGGGTTTTTCACAGGCACCCCTGTCTCGCGGCGGCACCGCTGGCCAAGGTCCCTCTCGTCTCGCTTCGCCGCCAACCCCCGACCATACAGGGGTGGCCGAGGCCTCTCCAGATACAGGGGTGTCCACCGGCTTTTCGCCTCCGCCCGTCACATCCGAGCCGTGCGTCGAGTCCCCGACGACTGAATCTCGGTGTCGCCTGCGTCTCCCGCGTCGACTGCGTCGCCCGCGAAGTCCACGCAACCCGCGAAGTCCGCGTCGCCCGCGAAAGTCCGCGTTCGACCTCGACGTCGCCAACGACCCGAAGACCCCGAAAAACGTCGAAAGGCCTCGCAGGGTGCGCAGACCTTGTCACGCGTTCCTGCTGTTCGCTCTGAAGTTTCGACGGACGATGCGAAGAAACGATCGTTTTTTCCTGATGACGACTCGTCGCCTCCGTAGCAGTCGCTGGGCCCAAAAAACGTGGTCACAGGCTTTCCCGCTCTGCTTCACGCGACCCCGCCACGGTCTCCGTGGCGTCGCTTCGCGAGGGGCTGAGGAGGCGGTCGCGATTCGCCAGGTACAGAAGGACCGTCCCAGTCGCCGCCGTCTCTATTGTGGAGTGACAACATGGACCAGGACATGTGTCGTCCTGAACTGCCTTTAGTTTTGCCTGCACCCGTGGCACTGTTGCCGCCGATGGGGGAGGTCTGACAGCTCACCTCACTCTCGTTACCGTGCCGTCCGCATGACCGACGTTTAGACTCATTTAATCTCGCTTCATTAACTGCCACGGATTCTCCCGCTCCAAACCGTTAATCCCGGACTTTGCGAGTACGCACAGACTTAGCATCCTGGGCCTCGCCGGACTTGGGCGTCCCCTCGCCTCAACGTGCGGTTGGGGCCTATACAGTCTACCGGCGTGATCGGGGCCCAAACCCCCCCTGGTCAGCCGCCACGTGGAGCGTCGCCTTGTTCGTCGACTCTCGCACTCCGTCCACTCTCATCCGCTGCCCCTGCGTTTCCAGCATCATGAAGCCATTCTTTGCTCCATCCACTCCGCCCAGGGGGCTGGGCTTGGTCGCCCTTCTTTATGTTCCTCCTTCCGTCTCCCTTGCTTCCCACACGGACTTTCCCTTGAATATGTAACCACATTTCCCCGCTTTGTCCTCCCTGGGCGACCTCAATGCCCGTCATACTTCCTTTGGTGATAGAGCATCGAATGCGAACGGCGTCCTTTTGGCTGACATGCTCCTCGATTTTCCGGTCTTACCGCCTATTCAAGGATGGTCCCACTTTCATCGGCCATGCAGGTGCTTTTATACAAGACCACATCTTGGTGAGTGGAGAACCTTTCGGGACGGTTCAGTGACATCAAATATTGGGCCGTCTGTTGGCAGTGACCACCTCCCCCTGCTCTGCTCCACTGACGCTGTCATTCCGCCCCCCCCTCGACCTCGCTACAAAAAGGTGAAGGATTACTCCTCGGCTGACTGGGACGCATACCGCCAGAAATGTTTTTCCGTCTCCTCCCCCCTGACGTTGACGCTTCCTCGTGGGGGGCTATTCGCGCCAATGTGAACCGGTTGGTTGCTGTGCTCAAGCAGGCAGAAGCTATGGCGGTGCCTCTCAAGGGCAATCGACACATCACGGCGTCGCCTCCCGCCTTTCGTCATCGGCCTTATCCGTGAGAAGAGACAAATATATCGTAGGTTTAAGCAGTGTGGTGATCCTGCCCTGAAAACTGAATGGAATCGGCTCAACGCCCACATCAGACGGACGATGTCCCGCCACCGCGAAACTTCTTGGACTTCTGCCTGTGGTCTCTTGAAATTTTCGCAACGGAGGGGAAGTTCTGGCACAAGTTTCGGTGTTTGACGGGCCAGTATCGCGCATTGACTCTCCGCTGGTTGTCAATGGAGCTGTTTTGCCACCGCAGAGGACAAGGCTCGGGTCTTTGCCTCCTCTCTTGATTCTGTACATAGTTTTCCCGACGATCCTCTTTTTGATGATGAGTTTCGCGACCTTGTCGAGGGTGAACTTTCCGGGCACGAGCCCTATCTCTCTGGTCACCGGAGCTCTCCCCCTCGGTTGTGTCCGGTTTCCAGAAACTAGTCCGACCTATTACACTGGCAGACGTTGTCAGGGCTTTGTCTTTTGGCCGCAATACAGCAGCTGGGGGGGATGGCATTACACGTCTCATGCTTCGGCAGGCTCCTACCCTGTTTCTTGCCCACTTGGCGACGCCCCTTTTCGGGCTTGCCTCGATCTCGGATACCTCCCTGACTGTTTTCGCTGGGCGCTTGTAGTGATGCTTCCTAAATCGCCTCAGGGAGCCACGGACCCGGGTAATTAAAAGGCCGATCAGTCTATTAAGTGTTGTGGGCAAAGTCCCCTTTAGAAGATAGTCCACGGCCGCCTGTTATCCTTTGTCGAGCCCTTTAGGGTGTCCTCCCTGAGGAACAGACTGGCTTTCGTCCCGGGCGGACCGTTACTGACCCTGTTGCTCGCCTTGTCTCAGAAGTCACATCCACCTTAAATGATGGCCCCTGTGTACTGGCCGCTTTTCTAGACATTTCACGGCATTTGACAAGGTCTGGCACGACGGTCTTGTCTACAAGCTGATCACCTTGGGTGTTCCTCTCCCCATGGTCCGTTTCCTCCGATCTTTCCTAACCGGCCGAACGGCGCGGGTCCGAGTGGAGGGGCATCTTTCAGCACCGTTCTCTCTCCGCGCCGGAGTTCCGCAAGGTTCTTGCCTTTCCCCCCTCCTCTATCTCATTACTGCCACGATATCCCAGTTCCACGTCACGCGCGTCTGTCCCTAGGCCAGTACGCTGATGACACCGCGTACTGGTGCTCCACCGGTCTGCCGCGGCGCCTTTTCCCGGGGGCTTCAACTGCAGTTGGACGATCTTCAACTTTGGATGGCGCGGTTGGAGAGTCCTCCTAATGCCTCCAAGACTCAACTCCTTTCCCCTTCCGGCATCGACACAAAACTCGGAAATTCTCTCAACTGCCCATGCGTCGCTCCATCACGCTGTGGGGTGACCAGGTGTTTGTCTCCCGCGCCGCGAAATACCTGGGAGTGACTTTCACCGCCACTCTTGATTGGGCTGCCCACACCAGGGACATATGTTTTTCGGGCGAGGCGGCGTATGAACCTCCTCGTGATGCTGGGGGCCGTGTCGGGGCTGTAGTTTCCGGACACTCCGCCATACATACCAGGTGTTCCTGCGCCCCTTGTTCGAACACGCTACTGCTGCTCTTGCGCCAGTCCTTGGTCGTCACCTTCGGGTTACTGCTCGCTAGAGCGTCGTATCCTGCGTCGTATTGCCCGCTGCACCCTGCCACGCGCAACGGCGAGGTGTACGACGTAACAGGGGTTGAACCCTTGCCGGTGCGGGCTTGATGCTCGCACCGCCTCGTATGTGCACCGCCTCCGCCCCGTTGAACGCACAGCTTCCTGGATTCATCTCTACGCCCCACAGGTTGCCCGCCCCCACCGCCGACGCCTCGGTACCAGTACCCGAGCTACGCGGATGCCCCTCCCTGTGGTTTGCCGGCCCCAGGTGACTCTTCACCGAGCGCTGGGGGGCAGGAGTGTGGTACCTGGGGCGCGGGTACTCGAGGGTTCGTGCCTCTGCGAGTGCGCGCGAGTGTTTCCCTCCTCGCGGTGTGCGTGTGCGTCGGTGGGAGCCGCGATGTTGGTGTGTCCTGCATCAACACCCACAATCAGTTTGTGTTTTGTGTTCTGTGCCGTCCTGTTTGTCCTCTTGTTTGTATTTTTGTTCACTTGTACGTGATTTGCTTGTTTCTTGTCTAGGAGTATTACCCCGTCTATTTGTTTTTTTTATGTTGCTTCCTTGCCATATGGTTTTTCTTGCACCTCGCAGTTTCCAGTGTGGCATAATAACTTTCATTTTTTACTTTTGAACGTTTTTTTCTCTCACTACTTGGCATGATTCTGCTGTCCTCTCCTCAGTGCTTTCTGTGTTTAACATCTGTGTTTCTTTGTATGTTTTTTTTGTACATTGTATAGGCTGCAGAGGGCAGAATTGTTGCCTATATCGGCCTTCCCCCCCAAGGGGCGGAAAATATCAATAAATAAATACACCAAATCTCAGGCAAAATTCCGGGTCCTTTAGTTATAAACTAAATGCCTACCTTCCGACACCTATCGAGTAAAAAACAATTAAAAACCCACTAAAAACCCCCCTATTATTTCCACCACTGCGCATGTCTCTCAGTTAAAAAGGGTTTGGGGGAATACGGAGGAAGCGGATGATGATGGGCCAAGAGGCCGAGTCCGATGATGACGTGGCAGCCGGTGATCCAGTGTCTACCAACGAAGGTGGATGAGAGTCTGTGGCGATGAAAGAAGATGTCCCGGAGGGGGATGAATGACGAGGAGATTCAAGACGGGAATCCAAGGAGAGGAGACGACCAACCCGCTATGATGATTTTGTTTAATTCTTTACTATGTTGTATAATTTTAAACATTCAAAGTTAAAAGTAAATCTTGTAAGTTGAGGCCAACATACATTTTCAGGACGACCGGGGGTGTAAGGAAATGAACTTTGAATTTACCGCCTAGCCTAAAGAAGGCGGTGATCTAAGTATTGTTGGGATAAAGAAAGAAAGAGGAGATGGTGGCTTGTTTTAGGATGTGAAATGATTGTAAAAAGTTTAATCTAAATGGACTTTAATAAATAGAAAGTGATGTTAAAAAGGGTGAAATTGTTATTTGTTTTTTGATTCTCCGTGGGCGGAATACAGATATCTAATATACGGCAAGGATACATTAATAAAGTCATGCAAAGCCGAATTACGCAATGCGCTCAGATGAAAAGTTCCTTGATATTATTAAAGAAGAAGAGGGTTTTGCCGACTCAGTGAATCGTAAAAAAGTTTTGCACAAAAGAAGATGTGTAAAAAAAAACGATTATATGAAAGACCTTGCCGAAGATTTTTCCCATTTCATCTGCAAAAGCACATTTCAGGAGTCACTAGTCAGGTTCCTTTAAAGCTATTGATATATGAAGTTATTTACAAACTATACTAAAAAGAGTAAAATCTGTTGAATAAAATATTTAAGAAAGGAATTGTTAGGTTAATCAAAGATAATGAGTATGTATTTGGATGTAAATAATTTGAGTTAAAGTAGTATTTTGTATTGGATGTTAGATAGCGTAATGTTGCTAATAAATAACAATTATTATTATTATTATTATTATATTATTATTTTTATTATTGTTATTATTATTATTATTATTATAATTATTACTATTATTATTATTATTATTATTATTTTATTGGATGTATTTCATACAAACTCGGTTTTAAAACCCGGGGCTAAAATGTTGTACGGACTTACGTCAAGTACTTCCATGTGTACCTATTACATACATAATTTCTTTTGTCTTACTCTAACTAAAATAAGTCATTTATAAATTGTAATATTGTTTTTAGATGATGTTTTTTTTTCTGCTGTGTACGGTCGTGGCCGATTTCTCGTCGCCATCCCAGCATTTGCTCTCCGGACTATGGAAACCACGAAAAACCATGTCAGGATGGAAGCTGTCTCGGAATCTCGAAGTATCATTCTTAGTTTAGAAATTTTCGAACTTATTCTACACGTGTTGAGTATTACTGCCTTTTGAGTCTCGATGATACATTGGGGTTTAAGATCTAGTTGTTTAATGTTTTCATGTAGCTTCTTCGGTATGATGCCGTTGGCTGATATAATGAATGGGATTGTATTTACCTTTTTCTGTTTCCCCATCTTCTTGATCTCGATTGCAAGTTCACTATACTTGTCAATTTTTTTCTTCCACGTGGTCTCGACGTTATGGCACATTGGGATAGCAACGTCGATTTAAGGGTAGTTTCTTTTTTCTTCTTGTCAAATTTATTAAATCCGGTCTGTTGTGATGTATCGTTTATCTGTTACAACTGTGCGGTCGTAATATAATTTGTAATCTTACTATCTAGTACTTTCTCTGGTTTGTATCTGGTAAGGGGGTGTGTTTTGTCAATGAGGTTGTACTTTTATTGCTAGTTTTGATAAATGTTAGCTACTTGGTTATGTCGTATAGGTAATCTGTTTGACATAGTGACTTGCACCCGGATATGATGTGTTCGATTGTTTCACCCTTTGCACTAATTTTCTACATTGACGTTTACTGTCAAAATCTTGTATTATGTATTTTTTTTTAATGTTCGTCGCAATCACTCTGTCTTGAATGCCATCATAAAACCTTCTGTTTCTCCAAATAGTTCCCCGTTGTTTTAACCACCTATTTGATGCTTTAATATCTACGTGACCTTTGTGTAGTTCATCCATAATGTTCTTGTGTAGGGTTTTTTTCTGAAGGAAAGTAACTCTTTTTAAGCGTCAGTTATGAGTTTCCCTTGTAGATTGACATTTTCGTTTGCTAGATTGAGTGGAGTTAATGATTTGTCAGCTAGCACCACAGCCCTATGCAGTGTGGATTGGTTGCTCTTTGTAAAAAAGTATTTTCTTAAAAAGTCTATTTGTTTATAAAAATAAGTTGTTCAAAATCAATTAGGCCCGTCCTCCTTTTCTCTTGGAAGTGTCAATCTCTTATTGCTGATTTAGGATGATGTATTCTGTGTTTTGGTAAGTGTAGTACGAGTTAATATTTCCAACGCGTGGATGTCTGTCTGCTTCCATTTAATGATTCCGAATGAATATGTCAGTACTGGTACAGCATATTTATTTATTTCTGTGATCTTTTTTTTACCTTTTAGTTGTGTCTTGAGGATAGACTTAGTCGTTTCTTGTATGTATCTATCAATTTTGCTTTCATAACTTTATGTTCAAAATTTTGCAGCTTGTGAGAATCCTAAATATTTGTATACATCGTTATCGTCCATTATTCCCAATCCTATTTCCCTCATCTAGCTGGAACTCTTCTGCTTGTGTAACCTTACCCTTTCGATATGTAGCGTTTACATTTGTCTACTCCAAACTCCCTGCAGATATCTGACTAAAATCTAATGTTGTTTTGACTAGACTGTTTAGTTGAGCAAAATTTGATGCATACAACTTTAGGTCATCCATGTAGAATAGGTGGGAAATTGTGTGGGCATACCACTATTGTCCTTAATTTTAAATCCGTTTTGTCGATTCGTTAAGCATATGTGACAGTGGGTTTAATGACAGACAAAAAACCTAATGCACTTAATGAGTCACCTTGGAAAATGCCACGGTTTAATTTGTATTGGATCTGTAGTTATCTGCTGGTTTTTCATATTTTGTTTAGTGTTGTTCTCCATGTCTCCATTACTGTCTTCAAAAAGTTTACAATTACTGGGTTGATTTTATATATTTGTAAAATCTGAATAAGCCATGGGGTGTGTTTTAGTCAAAGGCTTTCTTGTAGTCAATGTAGTTTACGTGAAATTCCTTTCTTATTGTGTGCCTGATCATTACAGTAGAGTCAATAATAAGTTGTTCGTTACATCCCTGTGAGTTCTTACAGCATCCTTTTTGTTCCCGGGCCATGATATTGTGTTCTTCGCGATGATTATATACTTTATTTGTTATGCATGAAGTCAAAATTTTATGTATAAATGGTTAGACATGTAATTGGCCGATATTTACTTGGATTCTTCCTGCCATTATCCTTCGGTTTGAGAAAGGTTACTCCTTTTAGTAAAGAATTCGGGTATTTCTTTAACTCCATTTATAAACTCGTTGAGACATTTTCTAATTTGATTGTGAGTAGTATTGAATTTCTTATACCAAAAATTTTGAATATTATTATCATTACCTGGTGCTTTCCAGCTATGTGTAGCACTGATTGTTGACTTTAATTCATCAATAGTTATACCTTCGAATCTCATCTCATTAACATCGCATCCTAGCTCTTTCATCTTGAATCCATTGTGCATCCTGGTTGTGTGCTACCGGGTTACCCCATATTCCTGTCCAAAACTCTTCCATCTCTGTCTTAGTTGGTGTTCCATTTCCCATTATTTCTTGGTTTCTAGATAGTTGTTGGTATAACTGTTTTTCCTTTTCTTTAAACATTCGGTTTTTTTCTTTTCTAATACTACATTTTTTATATCTTTTTAATCTCTTAGCTAGAGCACTTACTTTTTGTTTAAGTGTATCCAAATATTCGTGAATGAATTCGTTAAGTGTTCATGCTTTGCGTGAACCTGAATCTTTCAAATATATTTTGACAGTATCTTATCACATTTTTAGATCGATTACCATTCGGTATTGTTCCAGTCGACCGATATCTCTCCTAAGCTCAACGATTCTCCCAGCTAGTCGCTTTTTCCCATTTCGTACTTTCTCCTGTTTTGTCTTTGAAGATGTTGCAGATTTTACCTTTAAGCCCAAATATCTAAACCACGCTACAGCGGCACAATAAATTTGGGCCCCATGAACGTCTGCAAAATGATAGTTATATTATTATTATTATTTTTATTATTATTATTATTATTTTATTATTCTTATTATTATTATTTTTTTGGATGTATTTCATACAAACTCGGTCAAAACCGGAGCTAACATGTTGTAAAGGACTTACGTCAAAGTACTTCCATGTGTATCTATATTACATACCTACATTATTTCTTTTGTCTTAACTCTAACTAATTAAAGTCATTTATAATATAGTTTTTAGATGATGTTTTCTTTCTGCTTGTTACGGTCGTGGCCGATTTTCTCGTCGCCTTCCTAGCATTTGCTCTTCGGACTATGGGAAACCACGAAAACCATGTCAGGATGGAAGCTGTCTCGGAATCTCGAAGTATCATTCTAAGTTTTTGAAATTACGAACTATTCTACACGTGTTGAGTATTACTGCCTTTTGAGTCTCGATGTAAACATTTGGGGGGAAGATTAGTTGTTTAATGCTTTCATGTAGCTTCTTCGGTATGATGCCATTAGCCGATATTACGTATGGGATTGTATTTGCCTTTTTTTGTTTCCACATCTTCTTGATCTCAATTGCAAGTTCACTATACTTGTCAATTTTTTTCTTCCATGTAGTCTCGACGTTATGGCACATTGGGACAGCAACTTTAATAAGGGTAGTTTTTTGTTTCTTTTTGTCAAATTATAATTATATCCGGTCTGTTGTGATGTATAGTTTGGTCTGTTATAACTGTGTGGTCGTAATATAATTTGAAAAACTTTGCTATCTAGTACTTTCTCCGGTTTGTATTTGTAGTAAGGGGTGTGTGTATCAATGAGGTTGTACTTGGTTGCTAGTTTTTGGTGAGTAATGTTAGCTACTTGTTTATGTCTGTAGAGGTAATCCGTTTCACATAGTGACTGGCACCCGGATATGAGTGTCGATTGTTTCACCCTTACACACATTTTCTACATTGATCGTTTACTGTCGCATCTTGTATAATGGTATTTTTTATAATTTTTCGTTGCAATTTACTCTGTCTAGAATAGCCAGCATAAAACCTTCTGTTTCTCCAAAAAGTTCCCCGTTGTTTAACCACCTATTTGATGCTTTAATATCTACGTGACCTTTATGTAGTTTATCATAATGTCTCTTGTGTAGGGTCTTTTCTGAGAGGACGTAACTCTTTTGAAGCGTCAGTTATGAGTTTCCCTTGTAGATTGACATTTTCGTTTGCTAGATTGAGTGGAGTTAATGATTTGTCAGCTAGCACCACAGCCCTATGCAGTGTTGATTGGTTGCTCTTTGTAAAAAATATTTTCTTAAAATGTATAGTTGTTTTATAATAAAATTTGTTCAGATCAATTAGGCCTCGTCCTCCTTGTTCTCTTGGGGAAATGTCATCTCTCTATTGCTGATTTAAGGATGATGCATTCTGTGTTTAGTAAGTGTAGTACGAGTTAAAATTTCCAGCGCGTGGGATGTCTGTCTGTGTCCATTTTAATGATTCCGAATGAATATGTCAGTACTGGTTTTAGCATATGTATTTATTGCTGTGATCTTGCTTTTACCCTTTAGTTGCGTCTTGAGGATAGATTTTAGTCGCTTCTTTTATGTATCTATCAATTTTTCTTCATTACTTTATGTTCAATTCGGCAGCTTGTGAGAATCCTAAATTTTTTTGTTTTACTCGTTATCATGCATTACTCCAATCCTATTCCATCATCAGCTGGAACTCTTCTGCCTGCGTAACCCTTTCCCTTTTCGATATGTAGCGTTTACACTTGTCTACTCCCAAACTCCATGCAGATATCTTGACTAAATTCAAATGAAGTATTGATTAAAAATGTTAGTTAACAAAATTTGATGCATATAACTTTAGATCATCCATGATGAATAGGTGAGAAATTGGGGACCCTACCATATTATTGTCCTTAATTTTAAATCGTATGTTTATTCGTTAAGCATATGCGACAGTGGGTTTAATGACAGACAAAACCATAATGCGCTAAATGAGGTCACCCTTTGGAAAATGCCACGTTTAATTTGGATTGGATCTGTAGTTATCTGTTGGTTTTTCATATTTAGTTTTAGTGTTGTTCTCCATGTTTCATTACTGTCTTCAAAAAGTTTACAATTTACGGGGGTTTATTTATATATTGTAAAATTGAATAAGCCATGTGTGTGGTGTTGAGTCATAAGCTTTCTTGTAGCAAAGTAGTTTACGTGAATATTCCTTTTATTATTGTGTGCCTGGTTCATTACAGTAGAGTCGATAATGAGTTGTTCTTACATCCCTGCGAGTTCTTACAGCATCCTTTTTGTTCCTCGGCCATGATATTGTAATCTTCGCAATGCTTATATACTTTATTTTTTATGCATGAAGTCAATATTTTATATATAGTTGGTAAGGGCATGTAATTGGCCGATATTTACTGGGTTCTTCGTGTCATTATCTTTTGGTTTGAGAAAGGTTACTCCTTCAGTAAAGAATTCGGGTATTTCTTTACTCCATTTATAAAAATCGTTGAGAATTTTCAATTTGATGTGAGTAGTATTGAAATTTCTTATACCAAAAATTTGAAATATTATCATTACCTGGTGCTTTCCAGCTATGTGTAGCACTGATTGTCGACTTAATTCATCAACAGTATACTGAACTCATTCATTAACATCGCTTTCATCCTAGTCTTTCGTCTTGAATATTGTGCATCCTGGTTGTGTGCTACCGGGTTACCCATATTCCTGCCCCAAAACTCTTCTATCTCCGTCTTAGTTGGTGCTCCATTCCTGTTATTTCCCTTTGGGACTAGATAGTTTTTGGTTAAAAACCCGTTTTTCCTTTCTTTTGAAACCCTTCGGTTTTGTTCGTTTCTAATGCTACATTCTCTATTTTCTTTTTAATCTCTTAGCAAGAGCACTTACTTTTTGTTTAAGTGTATCCAAATAATTCGTGAATGAATTTGTTTTAGTGTTTCAGTTTTGTGTGAACCTTGATTCTTTCAAAAAATATTTTGGCAGTAGAGTACCACAGTTTTAGATCGATTACCATTCGCAATTTGTTCCAATCTACCGATATCTTTCCTAAACTCATCGATTCTACAATTAGTCGCTGTTCCCATTTCGGGAATTTTCTTCTCTTGTTTTGTCTTTGAAAAGGAAGCAGATTTACCTTTAAGCCCCAAGTATCTAATCACTGCACAGCTGCACAGTAAATTGCCGCATGAACGTCTGGCAAATGTAGTTCGTTTTGTGCGTAGCTGATAAAAATGTGTGTTCATTATGGGTACCGCTGTCTTCATTTCCTTTGAATGCTTGGGGGTTTTGGTATGTATGGTCTTTTGTTTGGTTCTACGTGCGGGAAACTCTGACATGGCTGTTTAAAAAGCTAAAGCGAGGATGTTCTTTAGATGGATAATGTCAGGTGTATTTTCTAATACGTTATTCATATCTACCTCTTGTGTTTGATCGTCTAGTTGTTCTGGGTGTCTTGATCTTCTTGAATGGTTTGGCATTTCTAGTGGTTCTGGACGTTCTGGTAGGGCTGGATGTTCTGGTAGGTCTGGTTGTTCTGGTAGGGTTTGGACGTTCTGGGATGTCTGGACGTTCTGGTTGGTCTGGAATTTCTGGTATAACTGGTAGATCTGGAAGTTGTAGCAGGTATGGCATTACCGGTAATTCTGGAAGTTCTAGTAGTTTGGTATCAACTGGTCTTCTTCTTCGATGTCCTCTGTCGATGTAGCGCCGTTATCATCTTGATGTGCTTGTAGTTCGTCTTTCACTTCGCGTCTTATTTATGGTTATTGGTAACATTTTATTTTTAACTATAATTCTTCTTTGGTCGGCTATTCTCTGCGCACTTAATTCTAACAATGGATATTCACGATAAACTCTCTATGGAGCTCTTGCGATAACCTATTAAACAGTCTCTAATAACGTTTTCCCTATAAAAAACTACGCATCACCACAATTCATATCTTCTGTCCATTTGATGCGCTGCCTCATTTTCCAGCTTTGGTGGTCTGAAGTGAATTCACCGCAGAAAACGTCCCTTGTTTTGTTATTCCCTACTTTCCTTGTTCTAAAATAAATTATTCTACTATCTGTCAAAGTCAACATATTATTTGTTATTGTTTTTAAAGTCAATGCACTTAAAAGAATTTAAAAACACTTTTCTCAATGATCATCAATTTCAGGGCGGTGATGGGGGTCTGCGCTTCTCAACCCCCTTGCCTTTTCGTTTTGATAAAACTTTCTTATTTGACGAATTTAAAAAGACTTCAATCTTCTCGATTTTGCAAAATAATTAACGGTGCTTACGTAAAATGCTTAATATTATCTATTTTAGATATATTACCTTGCTGAAGTTACAAATAATGCCTCTAAAATGAATTTATGCCTACCACTAACTGTCAAAAATTAGCAAAATTTAAATGTTTCAATGTTATTTACAGGCTAGGTCTCGAAACGATATAAAAAATACAAATAATGGTATAAATACTAAAAACTAATACTTCCCCTTTAATGTCACTTGTAAGCACGTCACTAGTAGATCAAGATGATGTCAAAATTTGAGATGGAATGCTTGTATTTCAGCGGCAATAGAAATTTAACAGCAACTTATCTCGAACTTGACTTGCTTGTAACCCAACAATGTTGGGGGTTTTTATTTTTATTATTTATTATAATTATTATTTTTATTATTATTATTTATTATTATTATTATATATTATTATTATTTAATATTATTATTATTTTTATTATTATATATTATTATTATTTTTATTATTATAATTAACAAATTTCTTTAAAATTTTTCGTTTAGAACCACCAATTTTTTCGATGGAAATAAATATTTTTATGTCTCTCTAGCAGCTAGCAGGCTATCGCTGCTTTGTGTCTTGGGACAACAGCTGGTTGTAATGTATACACTCATTTTAATAAAGGATTGAATGTCCTAGCAGGCTCTGTGTTACCTAGCACCCCAAAACATACAGCCCACACCCTTGGAGGATACTCTAGCAGTCTCGGCTTACAAAGAATTTAAAACCAATATCCCAACCCAAATAACGTATTGGAATAACTCACCAGTAAAGCGATAGAACTCTGTTTCTCCAGTGGCTGGGGGAGGTGACGTGGAGACCACGACTTAAGACCTTGCCGTTGTGTTGGGGGAGCAGCTGCAGGGTGAGAGTCGCTTGATAGGGCCCCCGTCGGGCCAGGGCACCTCCCTCGTCCTGAGCCGTGGCGTGAGTGATTTAAAGTCCTTTAGGAGACAACGTTGTAAAGGGCCAGGAATGTTGGCGACGGGCGACTCTCCGCACCCCACAGGTGGCCGTGACGTGTCTCCCTGTAGACAGGCGTAGAGTTGGTGCTGTGGGGCGACCTGAAGCAACCAGGCATGACTGAGTAACACACTGAGGAAAGAGCTTTGTTTATTTTATAGAGGAACAAACAGTTCATGAGCTACGCAGGTCCTCGGAAATATAGCCATGTATAATTTACATTCTTGTCTGTTATATTATGTTCTTATGCAATAAAATGGTTTAAAGTGAGATGGCTACACAATATTTCATTTTTAAGCGCGTACTTTTTCGCTGCAATGCCTTTCAAATATAGAGTATGTAGTTAGCTCAAATCAGATTACACCATCTTGTTTGGGCGAACGATAGAATTCACAGCAGGCGCTAAATTTACGTCATGGTTCTACCTTGCTGTAAAAAACGCATTTTTAGTCTAAATGTGAGTCAAAAGTGTTTTTTTTTAAAGAGTTTTTGGGCAAACCCATCTACACTCATCCGCCGATGATGTAGAGAAAAATATTTTCAATGGACAATTGACGATTGAATTGTACCGCCTCCTGACGTCAGAGGGAACATGGCGGAATTGTTGGTATAAACCACATTCGCAATTTACGCTGCTTCACGGGGCAACACTTATCACGCTCTAACTTTTATTCTATTCATTATTTGGACAAATTTAAATAATAATATTTTAGCAAATATATCATTCTTTGTAATAGCGATTATTTCGTTTTTTTTTTACCCAAGTCGTTACCTTGTTATAACAATGTACGCATCATACATGTGAAAATTATCAATGGACTAAAGTTTTCTCAATAAATTTATTTGACCAAAAAACTACTTTATCGGATTTCGACAAACCTCTTTAAAAATATGCATAGACTGTTAAGACAAGAAATAAACAACTTTCTAGATAGAAAGTGCACTGAAAAGAAATTTGCAGCATAGAGTATTATGCCAGGGGATGTGTTTTTATCTAAATACGCACTCTTGCGTGCGGATGAGCCGTGAAAAATTGCACGCGCTTTTTACTCTAGCTGAAAATTTTTCTTTCATTTTGCACTATCTATCTAGAAATTTAGTAATTTTTGTTAAACAGTCTGATGATTTTTACAAAGAATTTTGTCGAAATCGATCAGTATTTTTTTGTCAAATTTAATTAATGGAAAATTTAAGTCATGAAATTTTTACTTGTGTGATGCGTACATGTTATAGAAGCTAACGACTTTGTCAAAAAAATCGAAATAATCGTATTACAAGGAATGATATGTTTGATTAATATTATTCATTTAATATTGTCCAAAAAATGATTAGAATAAAAGTTAGAGCGTGAAAGTGATGCGCTTTCAGCAGCGCCAAGTTGCGAAAGAGGATTTATACCAATATATTAACGTGACATCGATCTTTTTAAGCCCCGCCATTTCGAGTCGTCAATTTTTGGGTAAATGTGTAAAAAATCGGATTTTATATGCCAAATGTAAATTTTTTCCCCTTGCATAAGCTTGACACCATCGTGTTAGGCAGAACCCCGTACCAAAAAACCTCGGAAAGGGGTTGACACGAAGGGTTTAAAAATAATGAAAGCCTGGGGCCAGTTTAAAACCGGTTTTTTTAAATTAATGAAAAGTTTTTTTCAAATTCAACTTTTTCTTTAGATACCCCTTCAGGCAATGGGACGTTTAAAAAAATCGCATCCCCCCGCATAATTTGGGCGCGGCCTTGTATCTGCAATACCTTTTAAATTGAGTTGATTATCTTCGCCCAAAAAATAATAATAAACATGTTTTAATAATAGAAATTTAACCTAAAATAGGTTTCTGCTTCGGGATATCCCCTCGAGAAAAGGGGGAAACAAAATAAACTTTAAAATTTATTTACTTTTATTGCAATTTTAAAACAAGGAATAAAGAAAAAACAATATTGTTGTATGAAATAAACCTGGTTGACCCTAAAGTTATACACCTTGATCACGTGCCACAACGGCGCAGTGTATCTTTGTCATCCTTTTTTGGCGAGACTGAATAAAACCCTGCCCGGCCGTTGTCGCCTCGCTGATGTTGGTGAGCGGAGGCCACACTCCCGCTCTGCGCCGGCCCCGAGGTAGAGATGCCGGCCGGTACTGTCATCAGACCCGGCTCCCTGGTGGAAGTAACCAACGAGATCGCTAGGAGGAGGAACCTGCAGCCCTCAGGGGCTCCCCGCCTTCATCAGTAACCTCCCCTCCCCCCCCGGGAGGAGCCCTGCTCTCTCTGTGTTGAGGTTGTGGGGGGAGGGGGGCATGGGCTGTAACGAGGGAAAAAACACTTTCCGTGTTGTTGTCCCCTCGCCCAGACGGGTCAACACTGTAGTGTTCAACCCCACCCAACCAGTGGCCCAGGAAACCTTCTCGTTGATACCCGAGTAAGAGTTTCTCACTTGTTGCTAGGCCACTTTCTAATAAACAAAAAACAAAACAAAAACAACGACAAAAACAACAACAAGGGGGGGTCCCCTGTAGTTGTAGTGTGGTGTGTGGGGTATTCGCCAAGTACAGAGTTAGGCGGGCGGGCGATAAAAGGGAAAACATCTTCTACACAGAAACACAATCAGAAAACTTTTGGGTGAGACGTAAAAAAACTTTTCAAAAAAACTGTTTAAAAACTGGTCAAACCCGGCCCCTTTTTCCCCCAAATTTAACCTTTTCGTGTCACCCCCCCCGTCCGGGGTTTAATAGATACTAATCGCCCGTCTGAACACGATGGATTAAACCGTTTGCTCTGAACACCCCTTTAGATTTGACATTGTAAAAAGGGGTTTTTTGACTTATTTACCCTAGAAAAGACCAAAGAAATTTTTATCATTTTTTTTTAAAAAATCATCTTTCACATACGAGATGATCTGGATTTAAAAAAAATTTCATTTGGACTTTCTAAGGGTTTAAAAGGTCAAAAAACCGGTTTTAAACCCTGCCAAATCCAAGGTTTTTTTCCTAGACCAAAAAAGGTTAACCCACCGTGTTCAGACGGTTGATCTCGTATCTAAAAAAAAATCACATGGGGGGGGTTTACTCGTAGGTTGAAAATAAGTTAAAACCCGTCTGGTTTAACCAGTTTTTTCCAGTTAGAAAAAAACGTTTTTACGTTTAACTTGTGCGTTGAGAACCGATATGAAAAGTTTTTCCAAAAAAAATCTCAACTCCCGCACTAACTCTGTACTTGGGAGATGTGCACCTGGGGCCCCGCTTTCCACACAAGACCCCCGCCCAACTAAATTAAACAGTTTTAGAAAACCAAAAAAAACCCGTGTTCCTTGACTGCCCCATACTTTTTCCACTGTGACGTGGTCGAGGTTTTTTTGATTTCCGTCCCAGGTTGTGAGGGTAGGTGGACGTGTCTCAAATCCCGTGTTGTTTCAGATACTATACGTGTGAAGACTATGTTTAATCACCGTCTGCATTTAGGTCGGCCCCAGGGACTTCCAGCCTCCGCCTCGGTTTTGGACGCGACAGGCACCATCCATAGCTTCCCGTTGCCCCCTGCAGCGAGACCCCCCAGTCCCCCGGGCCCCCCGACCCCCGGCCCCTGAGCTTACCCGGGTAGATCGTGTCCAGGTGGGCAGGGTCGGCTGGGATGAGGGCCCCCCGGCCCCCCAGCAGCGGACCTGCTTGGTATCCTCATCCCACCACCTGACCTGACAACCCGGGGAGGGGGCCCCGTAGTGAGCAGGTGAATGGACAGTCTGGGCGTCCCGGTTCCCCGCACGTGGTCTGGCCTGATGTTGAGGTGAAGGACGCGACCTGGAGAAAGAACAGAGGTTGTGAGAAGGTTTTTCAACACTTACTTTACTTTTTTTAATTACATTCAAAAAAAATTTATTAAGTATATATGATAAAAAAAAAAAAACACAAATCCCCGAACATGACTAACTGTGGGGGTGTAAAAGACAAATTTAAAAATTATAATGAGAAGGTGAAATAAGATAACGGAACACATACCCCAAAAAAAACACAAAAAACAAGTATAATATAAATTCAATGTTTCCTGACCCATAAAGTTTGATTTTAAACTTCAAAAAATTTCATTGAAAATAACAAATAGTTAAAAATTTAAAAAGTCAAAAGGTGTCAGAAACAAGATATGATTTTAGATATGTTTTAATTTTTTTGGGGGAGACATGGTTTTGGGAAAACCCAAACCCGGGGGCCCCCCCTGGCCCGGGGGAAATAAAACATGCACAACCATCCCGGTCCAAAACTTTTTAAAATTTTTCAAATTTTTTTTTTAGTTTCAAAAAAAATGGTCAGCACTGGAAGGAAAAAAAGAGCCTTTGCAAGACCACCGTACATTGATTTTAAAATAATTTACCTTGTGCAGATACAACGAGGGGTTATTTCTAGACAACAATTTACACAATAGCTACAATAATACACAACTCGAGGGGTCTTAACCCCCGGGGGTCGGGTTTCCAGACGGACGTCTTAACATAGACAGGGTTTGTGCAACCAAAAACTTTAGGGAAAAACATTTTTGCAATGGGCTGTGCTATAAACTGTCATTTGAAACAATTTTATATTTTTTTTTTTATAGGAAAACGCTAAAATCCCGCCCGCGTTGAGGATGAGTTTTTTCGTTTTTATTTGTGCGGAAATCTTTACTTTTTTCAAGTGCTTTGTTTTGTCCATAAATTTTAGGTGAATGTTTTCAAGTTTTTTTTGTTTTTTGTCAATTTGGGGAAAATTTCCTAAAAAACTTATATTAAAAACCTTTTTTTTTCATGGATTTGGCTAACTTTTTTAACTTTTCTTCCAAAAGGGGTACATCACCATAACCCAAAGTCCTTTTAAAATGAACGTTGTATCCCCCCCCGTTTGGTAGAATTGGGCCCCAAAAGACCGAAAAATATTTCATAAAAAAACAAAAAAAATTTTTTTAAAAGTTTTTTTCTATAGATTTGGCTAACCCTTTTTTAACACTTTCTTTAAAAGGTACTCATCTCCATAATTTTAATGCATGAAATATGAAAATTTTTAGTCCCACCCGTTGGTCAGAATTTCCAAAAAAGCACGAAAATATCGCAAAAAAAATCGAAAAAAAAAACTAAAAGTACGATATTTAGAGAAAAATTTCTTCGATTGTCCCCCCAAAAAAGTAGCAAGTTAAGTTCAGAGATTCGAAGGTCCCGCAAATTTTAATCAAAATCGCATATGCCGTTTGCCCGGTAGAGAGCGAACAAAAAGACAGAAAAAAACAAACAAACAAAAAAAAAAAAAAAACAAAAAAACCCCGAGCTAAATTTTTTTGGGGGGTCAGTGAAATGAAGTCTTCGCTTCGCTACCCAAAAAATTCAAAAACAAATGTAAAATATTGACATGAAATGGTGTGTCCCAGAAAAATAAAACAACACAGTACATTTATTGACGACATGATAGGAAGCATATTATGGTTTTTTAAAATTGAGTTAATGTGAGTAATTTGGAAAATTAACTTATAAATTATGTGTAGATTACTTGATATTATTGTCTGTTCGGAAATCACTACTGTAATTAGAAAAGTTAATATTTATTCTTCAGAAATATAAACTGAAAACAGAAGGAGTTACTCACGACGTCTGGAGGCGCCATCACAAAGCAGTGGCAAAAACAACACCTTGGACATTGTTGACAGAGAGATAATAATATTGTAGATGAGGACGACAAGCTCTGGCTGAGAATGAGTGGTTAGACATAAGTCGTCGCCTTATACAACCAGTTCGTAAGCAACATTACGTCAGTGGACTTGGAAGCAAGAGAGGGAACTCAAACAAGATGTCCGTCTTTTTGTCCAATAGCAAACACCACGGACCAGGCACCCGTGATTGTTATTAGACCAATCCACACTCTCCGCGTCGACTCAGATGCAAAGTTCGTCACACAATGAAAAGCCCTGGGTGGCGTTGGAGAACAGGCAGAGGTCAATGTCGGCAGTGATAAGACTGCTTGGGAGGCCTCGAGTGTTGGTGCACTCACGAATACTGAACTGTTCCAGTGGTCACAACAACAATAATTATGAAATGCTTCTTATAATATGACATCACGTATTTTTAAAAGCTTGTTACCTGTTTTAAAAACTACGCAAGTGAGTACTTTACAGACCTGTATCTACATCACCTAAGAGGGACAGTGAACCCCTCACTGATGGTGAATATAGGTGTGGTCGTTTCACTAAAGGGAGGGTGCTACATCCTGCTTCATGACAGATAAAACTAAATGAACAAAATGATGTGAAGTAATTTAAAACAGTAATTTCGTAAGAGTTGCTTTTTTTTTTTTTTTCCCCACGATTACGTCTACTCCCCAGATCTGCAAAAATCCTGGGTTCAATATGTAAGTCACCTCTGTCGCTGGACTAGGTTTCTATCACGTTAGTAATAGGCTCTCCCGGTTTTCGATTCTCGCGAGGTATAGTGAAGGCGGGAGTCGAACCTGAGACATCGTGAGCCAGGTCTTGCGCGTAAAGAAACATTTAGAGTGTACAGGAGGGCCGTGTTTAACAAGACTTATCTCCCATTGCATTCACATAACTAGGTATAAACACCTTAAGTCTTTACGGTGGCGGAGTCGAACCTCAGACCTCGTGAACAGTATCTCGCGCGTAATGGAACCCCTGAGAATGTCCAGGGCTGTGTTTAACAAGACTTATCCTTCATTCACATTAACCTAGGTATAAAACGCGTGAGTCTTTACCGGTGCTGAAGTCGAACGTGAGGCCTCGTGAATCAGTTCTCGCGCGTAATGACCCTTTACGAATGTCCAGGCGTTTTTAACAAGAACTATCCCTTCAATTACATAACTACGGTATAAACACCTTGAGTGTTACGATGGCGGGGAGTCGAAACCTCAGGACCTCATTGAATCAGTGTCTCGCGCGTAATGAACCCTGACGAATGTCCAGGGGCTGTGTTAACAAGACTTATCCCCTTGCTTTGACATTAACCAGGTCTAAACACCTTGAGTCTTTACGGTGGAGTGTGGGAGTCGAACTTTAGACCTCGTGAATCAGTGTCTCGCGCGTAATGAACCTAACGTTTATATGTTGACTCGTTGGAGTACCCGCTAATTTTCTATTTTCACGACAGCACAAAAATGCCAGGTAAAACCGTAAGAAATCGATTGAAATACAAAAAGGACTTTTGTACGGGGTTCATGAAAGCTTCCTTAGTATTAAAAAAAATCAGGTCTGCGAAATCGGATTTTGCATTACCCGGAATTTGGGTTTTTCCATTGTTGGCATTTCCTAAAAAATGCCATATTTGACTGTCCATTATTAAGCACTAATAGGCATTGGAGGAAAAATTCTTCTACGCACATTGAAATGACTTAATAAGGATCAATTACAACCAAAGTTTAAAGCCAATATGGCCTGATAATTCCATATTTACAATATGATACTGTTTTCGTGCTATTTTACACTCTTTTGTTACATAATTACTTTGATGTTGAGGAGATTGGAATTAGCAGCCATATTGGATTCAAAACCTTTGGTTGTAATCGGATCATTATTTAAGTCAGTTCAGTGTGCATAGAAAAGAATTTCTCCTCCAAAGCGATTTAGTGATTAATAATGGACAGTCAAATACGCTTTTGTGAGGAAATGCCAAACATGGAAAAACCCAAATTCCGGGGTAAATGCAATATTCCGATTCGCCAGACCTGATTTTAAAAAATTACTAATGGAAGCTTTCATGAACCCGTACAAAAATCCTTTTGTATTTCAATCCCGATTTCTACGGATTTACCGGCATTGTTGATGCTGGTCGTGAAAAATTAGGAAATTAGCTGGTCCCAACGAGCAAAACATATAAACCACGATTTGTGACGTACCTTTGCCTACCAAAAACTATAGAAGACACCTTTTTTGTAGGGATTGCAATGGAATATTTTTTTTATGAAACATTGTCATCTTCTCCAACCAACATGGAGATATTCGATTACCAACACTTTTGGCCGCCCATTTTCCATATGGCGGCGAAGCTCCAGTCAGTTGTAGGGGAGTTTTAGTATGTTCATTAGTATCATTTAAGGAAGGTCTCTGTAAAATTCACGCGAATCGCAATGACATCGCAATGAGTCAAAAATAATGGGAAGCGAGCATGAAAATTATATTGAATTGAGGTAAACGGTGTATACAATTGAGATGGTATCTTGGTATTGAAGAGGAGGGGGAATTTAATGCTTTCATCTAGCTTATTTCGGGTAAATAAAAAAATGTTTTGTTTCCTTTTGTTAAAGAATTGGCATTTAGCGATTTGTCACGAATTACTGTAGCGCAGGCGTATCCCACACCCTTCTTGGTTAGTTTTAGGTTCAGGGTGCCTACGCGCTATACAACGACAAGCGTAAGAAACTTGGCACTTCAACCGGTTAGGTTCGTATTGCGCCGCCTGTGATATTAAAAGTTAATGAAATGCGTTTATGGTGTGTTTGATGATTGTATTGTTTTTCTAAGTTTTATAAAAGAATAGAAAATCGATGAGTTGCGTAGTACAAGCAAAAAAGTAAAATTTATTATTTGATTGGAAAATAGAAAGAAATGTGGGTTTAAATTTGTTAAATATAAATTATTTTATTTATGGCTCGTTAAATGCTTTAGCAAAGTATCTAACGAAGGTTAATATAAAGCTTGTTTGCTAGGGATGTGCAGACATATTTAATTCAAATCTAAAAAAATCTATAAAAATTTAGCACCAAGTTCAAGGGAGAAATAAAGTTCGTAGTTTTTTCCCCCCCCCTTTTTCCCCTTTTTTTATAAAATTTGTTTGAGTGTGCGGAATTAAAAAGCCAATAAAAGGTTCTCGATTTCCAGGTACAAAATACAAAAGATTACATTATTGGATAATGGTAGGGCCGGATCAGCAGTATCATATGTCTTGGTGGAGGTGCCGGTCCAGACTTGAGTATTAACTACTAAAACTGTTTGGTATTCCTTAAGTTCCGTTTCATTTCGTTTCAAAATCTTTCAAACGAGACGTGATAAACTAGGGCGCTTCAAACGGTTAGGTCATATATGCGGCCGCCTGTGTTATGACAATTGACTAGATGAGTTAATGGGTGTTTGATTATTTTATTATTATAATTATAATTTAATTATTATTATTATTATGATTATTATTATTATTATTATTATTATTATTATTTTTATTATATCTTATTATTATTTTATTTGATTATTCATACAAACCCCTCCGGTCAAAAACGGAAGCTAACATGTTGTCCGGACTACGTCAGCACTTCCATGTGTATCTATATTACATACCTTACATATTACTTGGTCCTTAACTCTAACTAAAATAAGTATTTATAATATAGTTTGTAGATGATGTTTTCTTTTGCTGTGTACGGTTCGTGGCCGATTTCTCGTAGCAATCCAGCATTTGCTCTTCGGACTATGGAAACACGAAAACCATCTAAGGATGGAAGCTGTCCGGAATCTCGAAGTATCATCTTAGTTAGAAATTTACGAACTATTCTACACGTGTGAGATTACTGCCTTTGAGTCCGATGTAAACATTGGGTGGAAGATCTAGTTGTTTAATGCTTTCATGCAGATTCTTTGGTATGATGCCATTAGCCGATATCACGTAATGGGATTGTATTTACCATTTTTCTGTTTCCACATCTCTTGATCTCAATTGCCAAGATTCACTATAATTGTCATTTTTTTCTTCATGTAGTCTCGACGTTATGGCACATGGGACAGCCCGTCAATAGGGTAGTTTCTGGTTTCTTCGTGTCTAAGTATTAATTATATCCGGTCTGTTGGGATGTATAGTTTGGTTGTTATAACTGTGCGGTCGTAATATAATTGAAATCTTTCGCATGTTAGTACTTTCTCCGGTTTGAATTGTAGTAAGGTGTGTGTGTATCAATGAGGTTGTACTTGATTGCTAGTTTTGGTGAATAAGTTAGCTACTTGGTTATGTTGTAGAGTAATCCGTTTGACATAGTGATGGCACCCGGATATGATGTGTTCGATTGTTTTCACCCTTAACTACATTTTACATTGATCGTTTACTGTGCATCTTGTATAATGTATGTTTAAATTTTCGTTGCAATCACTCTGTCTGAATAGCCAGCATAAAAACATTTGTTTCTCCAATAGTTCCCAGTTGTTTAACCACCTATTTGATGCTTTAATATCTACGTGACCTTTAGTAGTCATCATAATGTCCCTGTGTAGGGTCTTTTCTGAGAGACGTAACTCTTTGAAGTGTCAGTTATGAGTTTCCCTTGTAGATTGAATTTCGTTTGCTAGATTGAGTGGAGTAATGATTTGTCGTAGCCACCCACAGCCCTATGCAGTGTGATTGTTTGCTCTTTGTAAAAAAATATTTTCTAACTGTCTAGTTGTATAATATAGTTGTCAGATCAATTAGGCATAGTCCTCCTTGTCTCTTGAAGTGTCAATCTCTCTATTGCTGATTTAGGATGTGATTCTGCTGGTTAGTAAGGTGTTAGTACGAGTTAATATTTCCAGCGCGTGATGTCTGTCTGTGTCCATTTAAGGATTCCGAATGGAATATGTCGTACTGGTATAGCTATATGTATGTATTTGCTGTGTCTTGCTTTTACGTTTAGTTGCGTCTTGAGGATAGATTTAGTCGCTTCTTGTTTGTATCTATCAATTTTTCTTTCAAATTACTTTATGTTCAATTCTGGCGCTTGTGAGAATCCTAAATATTGGAATACTTCGTGTCATCCATACTCAATCCTATTTCCATCATCTAGCTGGAATTCTTCCTGCCTGCGTAACTTACCCTTTTCGATATGTAGCGTCTATTATTAGTATATTATTATTATTATTATTTATTATTATTATGATTATTATTATTATTATTATTATTTTATTATTATTATATTTATTATTATTATTATTTATTATTATTTATTCTTTATATCTTGAATCCTTATGTTCAAAAATTGACGTGTTAAACTAAAAAGTAACAAAGAGAAAGAGTCGCTATAAAGAACTTAACTTTGCGTGTGAACAGGTTGCGAACAAGACAGACTAGAAAATTAATTAGACAACAGGGTATTCTTTTGTGAGAATGACGAAATGGGTCAAATCGTTAAGAAAATTAGCAAGGGAGATTAATGTGAATGCAGTGATCAAGATGTGGTCAGATGTGTTCCGGCCTTAACAACAAACAAAAACCAGCGACGATTGTCAAATTCTATGAGAAGGCTACGAGAGATGAGTGGTTGAGTAGCGTCGCAAGGTCGCTACAAACAACAACAATCAAAACCAGACACCAACGATGATCGCATTTATCTAAAACGAGACATTTGACCCCTACAGTGAGAGGCTTGGTCTGGGAGGCCGCCAAGCGCGGCGTAAGTGCGGGTACAAGCTCGCCTGGGTGAAAAATGGCAATGTTTACATGGTCAAAAGTGAGAAGTTCCCCTATTATTAGAGTGAATCGGTGGCGACTTGCGATCCCGCAACAGCAAGATGAACAAAGGGAAGATTGACTGACTAGTTCTGACGTGTATTCTAAACATCGTGTTCCACATAAACCCATTCGTACTTGAGGTCAAATTTTGAAATTTAAATGTTTACCTAAAGTCAAATAATTGTCTTATGAAGTAATTGTCTTAACAGAGTGTGGATTGAGAGGGTGAAAAGCGGCTTTACGACATTCAGGGCTATAAGATTTTATTACAGCTAGCCTAACGAGCGTCTGGAGGAGTAGCGTGATATGTTAAAGAAAGGTATAAGTTAATGGAAATCATGTCTGTGCAACACTGCTGAAGGTGTAATCTTGACTTAATATGAACAATATACTTTACGATAATCTCTTTATATGGCGGGTCTAATCAAGCACTGGTGAAGCCCTTTGTTGATGACCTTCAGTCTTTATTAGACAATGAAACACGGGTCCGTGTATACTTTTAAGGAGAATCAATATCAGATATAACTGAAGGCCTCAATGTTATAATGTAATATAGTGGAATTATTTAGACCTTTGTATTCCAAGGTTTTATCTCTTGCATCAAACGAACCACTAGGATGGGAGATGGTGCCACAGACATGCATCGGATCATGTATTTATACGCAACAGTAAACAAGTGAGTTGAGGTTGTACCTTGGACTGTGGCATTACGGATCATTTGGCTACAACGGTGCATGTTCATAGCAAACACGAGTGAGCCACATCAATTAACCACCAATCTACAAGGTTATCAAGTACATAAAAACAAGACACTTTTTCAAACAAATTAAGTTCGCACAATTAGAGGGGGTTTTCAGCTCAGTACATGCAGAGGAGCTTTCAAGTTGTTTTTCCAGGAACTTAAATTAATAATTGATTAAATCCATATGTACATATAGTACGAACAGCAAAAACTAGAAAAACGTACAAGAAGGATTACACCGGAAACAATAAACTTACACTCAAAAACAGGCTATCTATAAGTCTTTAAGCGACACCAAGAAGATGAAATTTTAAAACATCGTATAAGTTTTTCAGTAAAACTCGTCAGGGAAAAATAAAGCGGGATTTTCCCATAAAATTTCTCACCAGAAGAAACTAGAGAAGGCAGTTGATAAAGGTAAAAAACTATTGGCACGTAGTAAACAAGGTTTTGGAAGGGAGAGGCGCGAGGAATATCCGAAATTCTAATAGATGTGAAACTATTAGCACTGATAAAGATCCCGTTAGGCTGTAATTGAGCGAGCGAAGCGAGCGTCTCCACTTGCACTCTTATGGCTCGAATGTCTGTTTTTTTTTGTTTTTTTTGTTTTGTTTACTGTGACTGCTTCTATTACAGGTTCCACCGTTCTTTGATCGCACTGAAATTTTGACACACTATGTACATACCACCTAGGCGGGTTGTGTATAGTTTTGTGGCAAAACGTTCAAAAAGTTAAAAAGTTACATTAAAGTAACACAATTTTTTTTTCAAACTAAACGGCGACAAAACTGAGGTGCCAAATCATTTAGAACGTCCGTCGAGCACGAATATGTTATTTTTATTTTGATCCGATAAGTAGTGTAGATGGAAATTACACAATAACAAAGTCCCGTTACCAGGCAACGGAAAGTCGCGCAGCTTATTCGGGCTCATGATAGCGGTCGAACGGAGGCCTCGATTGTAGTGAAATTTTGACCATCGCAAGTGCGTTCCCGATTGAATGCCAATAGTTTTGTGGGCAAAATCGTTCAAAAGTTATAAAGTTACATTAGTTAATCCAAAGTTTTTTTTTAAACTAAACGGCGACAAAATCTGAGGAGACAAATCATTTTGAATTTTCGTTCGGTCACGAATATGTTAATTTTATTTGATCCAATAAGTAGTATACTAGAAATTACATTTTAACAAAGTACAACGTTACCATGGCAACGAAAAGTCGAACACAAGAATTCTGGTCATATGTACTGCCACCTAGAAGTAATCAAGAGTTAAAATAGTTTTCCCAAAGAAATGATGCAAGAGTCCTCTAGATGGCGTGTGAATTTTATCCATTCTCTCCTATTTTACAAATTTTGCAGCTAAATTCGGTCAAGACCTTAAAGACTTATTGGTATGTTACATTTGGGAATGTCGTACTCGGGTCGTGGTTGCACGTGCCGGTGCTCGCTCAAACAACGCGTCCACACTGAGCGTTTTCCTAGTACTTTAATGAAATATTTTATAAATGTGCTGATACAGCGCCGACCATGCTAACAACGAGAAAAAGAAATTACGTACCGATCACGGAGTATGCAGTGGGTAACCAAACCATGCACCGTCCTTCTGATCTAATGAAGCTGATCTGATGAAGTTATTAGAAACATGAAAAGCCAAATCAAAGCGCAGGCATTGATAGATTAAATATTTGTATGATAAAAAGATAACAGGATATTTTGCTACCTGTTTTAAAACATTTATTCAATCTTTCTCTTAATGAATTGTTATGGCCTGATTTTTAAAAAACGGCTCTTATAATCCCTATCTTTAAAAGTGGTGATAAAATCATCGGGTTAACAATTATCGGACCATCTCATTGTTGCCTCATATCGATAATTTTAGAGGTTGTGTAAAAAATCAGGTTTTAAACTTTCTACAGTCAAAGCAATTCTTTTCTGAGATTCAGTTGGGGTTCTTGCCAAAGAAGAATGTTGAATGGCAATAGAGAATCACACAAGTCATATAACCAAGAGCAATGAAAAGAATCACAAGACCATGGCACTGTATTTGGACATCAGTAAGGCGTTTGATATGATCTCTCATACCTTATGGTAAATAAGCTCAACAGATGTGGTCTAAAGGAAAAATGGTCAATGGTTCGAATCATATTTAAATAGAAGAGTGCAAATCGTTGCTCATAAATGGAAAACACAGCATTGGTGGGGTGTGGAAATTGACTGTAGTACGAGGGGTTCCCTTCACAGTGTCTGTGTTGGTGCCCCAATATTTTCCTAATTTTTTTATAAACGAAGTCTGCTATATTGCCTTTGTATGCTTCAGTTAATCGCTTTTTGCAGATGATGCAGCTTTAGTGCTTTCAGCGTCACGTATGTAATTTTGCCAAATGCTTGTCAATCTATGATTACACATTTTATCTAAGTATTTAGAAATAACGGTCTTGTTTCAAATAGTCAAAACCAAATTCATTGGATTTGTTTAAAGAGAAGATACTATTCCTCCAATATGAACATTGTTTACCATGAATCAAACTGCATTGAAACAAATATGTGAATGCAGTGGTATTGAAAAGCTGCGGAGTATATAAAATATTTGGGAATGTATTAGGATTCAGCATTGAGTGGAGCAGATATAAAGATGTTACAACCAAAACCTTCGATCCATCAGTTATATCATCTACTATCTTAAAAAAATTGATGCATTAAATGTTCTAAAGGCAAGTTGTACTTCGGTATTTTCAACCGAATTGCAATTTGGTATCATCATTGGGGGGGAACATTTGATTATAACTAACATCACTGATCACTGCTCAAAAAACTATATCATGAGAACCATATTTAATCTTCAGCGGCTTCAGTCAATGACTGTTGGTAAGATTATAGAGCACGCCATTCTTCCATTGTCACAACTGTATTTTATAGAACTGTTTATATGTTTTTAATAATCTTAGATAATGACTTTGTGAATAGTGCTGTCAATACTAGAAATTCATCAGGCTACGTTTACCGTACTGAATTTAGATTAACCAAATACACGTAAAACCAGTTATCATTATAAAGGCCCATATCTTTTCAATCTATTTTATGCAAGGACTCCAGAGTTTAAACCATGTATGAAATATGTTCATTTTCAAAAAACTGCCCAGAAAATGCAGTAAAAGAGAGGTGAATTTTTTCCCATTTTAAATGGCTTTACCTTTTTTTTTTTTTTTTTTCTTTTTTTTTAATATTAAGACTATATATGTAGGCCTTACTTTTCGTTGTTTTATGACATGTATTAGTTGAATGGTTAACATTTCAAAAACTTATTATCATTGAATTTTTAATTAACATTTATTTTAATTTTATTTATTTAGTTAATTGGTTAATTATTTGTTATGGTTTTAAGGATGTAAGTCATTAATATTTACCGTGGCGGCTGGCACAATTAAAATGTTATTTATGTGAAGCAGTCTTCACACGAGCAGATCTGCTCATGAAGGCAACTTGCTGTTTGATATTGTAAATGTATTGTGTGTGTTTGATCAAATAATTGAAATGAATTGAATTGGAATTATTATTATTATTTATTATTATTATTATTAGTATTATTATTAGTATTATTATATTAGTATTATTTTATTGTAAGTATTATTATTATTATTATATTATTATTATTATTATTATTATTATATTATTATTATTTTTATTATTATGATGATGTTTAGTATTATATTATTAAAGAGTTTTCTTAAGTGTATAAGTAACAAAAGAACTTAAGGATGACGAAAGTAATAGCAAAACAAAATGTTATGTATGGAAATAAAATTAAAGTAAATGCAGAAATGTGTATGAAGTTAAGGCTATTCCACCGAGTTTTTCTATTTTCCAAAATATGCTACTAAGTTAAACTATAGTGAATGGCTTTGAAACATGGCTATTTTAGACACTCAAAACTATTTTTTCCAAATTTTTGATCCGTACACGAGCCGAATATAAGCCAGCTCAAAATAATTTCAAACTTCAATTCGCCAGGCACACCATCAACGTCCCGGTGTGTGCTTTTGTGACATTAATTTTTAACGTTTTTTCTTTGGATGACTGAGAGAAAAACAGATTTATTTTAACAATTGTCTTTCCTGCGGAATTTTTCGTTTTGCGGTTACAAATCGGTAAAAAATACCGCCCAAACGAAAAAATTCGCTGGCAAGGACAATTGTTAAAAAACATCTGTTTTCTCTCAGTCAGTCCATACGAAAAAACAGTTAAAATTAAGTCACAAAAGCACAACACCGTACGTTGAATGGTGTGCCCTGGCGAATTGAGTTTGAAAATATTTTGAGGGTGGCTATATTGGCGTGTAACCGGATCCAGAAAAATTTGGAAAAAATATTTTGTTTTCTAAAATAGCCATGTTTTCAAAGGCCATTTCACTATATTTTACTTAAGTAGCATATTTTGGCAAAATAGAAAAACGCGGTGGAATAGCCTAACTTCATACACATTTCTGTCCATTGACTTTAATTTTATTTTCCATACATAAACTTTTGTTTTGCTATTATGTTCGTATCATATTTCTTGTTACTTATACACTTAGAAAACTCTTAAACTAATAATAATACTAAACATCATCATAAATAATGTAAAAATAATAATAAGAATAATAATAATAATCATAATAATAATAATAATAATAATTACTAATAATAATAATAATAATATAATAATAATAATATAATTAAAATAAATAAATAATAATAATAATAATAATAAATCAATTCAATTCATTTCAATTTATTTGATCAAAACAACACAATTACATTTAACCTATCAAACAAGCAAGTTGCCTTCATGAGCAGACTTCTCGTGTGAAGGACTGCTTAACATAATAACATTTTAATGTGCCAGCCGCCACGGTGTAAATAATAATGAACTGTACATCCTTTAAAACCTTAAACAAAATAATTAAACCAATTAACTAAATAAATAAAATTAAAAATAAAAACGTTAATTAAAAATTCATTGATAATAAGTTTTGACATGTAACATTCAATAATACATTTCAATAAAACAACGAACAAGTAGGCCTTACATTATATAATCTTAATATTAAAGGTAAAGCAATTTTAAAATGGGAAAAGATTCACCTCTCTTTTACTGCATTTTCTGCAAGTTTTTTTTTAAAATGAACATATTTCATACATGGTGTAAACTCTGGAGCTGCATAAAATAGAATTGAAAAGATTAATGGGCCTTTATATGATAAACTGGTTACCGTGTATGTGTTAATCTAAAGTCATGGTACGGTTAAACGTAGCACTGAGAATTTCTAGTATTGACAGCACTATTCACAAATTCATTAATCTAAGATTATTAAAAAATATAAAACAGTTCTATAAAAAATACAGTTGTGGCAATGGAAGAATGTCGTGCTCTATATAAACAAAGTCAGTTGACTGAAGCCGCTTGTGTGTCCTGTATTAAAATATGGTTCTCATGATATAGTTTTGAGCAGGATCAGTGATGTTAGTTATAATCAAATGTCCCCCCAATGAATGATTACCAAATTGCAAATTCGATGAAAAATAGCGAACATACAATTGCATTAGAACCATTATGCGCCATCATTTTTTTTTAAGATAGTAGATGATATAAAACTGATGGATCCGAAAGTTTGTGTTAACATATTTATATGCATGACCTCCAATCAAGATGAAATCCATATACAATCCCAAATATCTTTATATACTCGCAGCTTTCAATACACTTGCATTAACAATTAGTTGTTTCAATGCAGTTTGATTCCGGTAAACAATGTTCATAGGAGGAATAGTAGTCTTCTCTTAAACCGAAATTATACAATGAATTTGGTTTTGAACTTATTGAAACCAAGACCGTTATTCTAAAATACTTAGATAAAAATGTGTAGATCATGATTGACAAGCATTTGCAAAATTACATAGTGACGGCTGAAGCACTAAAGCTGGCATCATCTGCAAAAAGAGTACTGAAGAATACAAAGGCAATATGCGAGAAGTTATAAAAATTAGGAAAAATATGGGCCCAACCAGAACTTGAGGAACCCCTCTAACTACAGTCAATTTCATGCTGATGATTTGTTGATTTTGGGGTTTTGGGGTTTTTTTTCCCAAAATTTTTTCTGACAACGATTTGCACTATTCTATTAAAATATGATTCGAACCATGACCAATTTTCCTATTAGACCACATCTGTTGAGCTTATACCAATAAGTTATGAGAGATCCATATCAAACGCATTACTGAGGTCCAAATACAGGCCATGGTCTTGTGATTCTTTAAATTGCTTTGGTTATATCTTGTGGATTCTCTATTCCCATGTCAAACTTTCTTTTTTGGCAAAAAACCCAAACTGAATCTCAGAAAAGAATTGATTTGACTGTAGAAATTTTAAAACCTTTTTTACAAAAACCTCTAAAATTTTCATATTGAAGGGAAACAATGAGAGGGGTCGATAATTTTTAAACCTTGATTTTTATCACCATTTTTTAAAAATAGGGATTATAAACCTTTTTTTAAAAATTCAGGCACTAACTCTTTAAGAAAAAATTTTGAAAAAATTTTTTTTAAAAACAGGTAAAAAAAATATCAATGTTATCTTTTATCAAAAAAATATTTAATCTTCAATCCCCTGCGCTTGTTTTTCTTTTCTTTTTCCTAATAACTTCTCAAGATCAGCTTCAGTTTTTCAGAGACGTGCGGGTTTTGGTTTAAACCCACTGCATACCATATCGTTACTAATTATTGTATCGTCGTTTTTCATTGGTCGGCGTGTATCAGCAACATTTATAAAATTTTTCATTAAAGTAACTGGGAAAAAACGTCATTTTGGACGCGTTTTTGAGCGGCACCGGCCGTGCAACACGACCCGGTACGACATTCCATAAGGAAACAAAACCAATAAGTCTTTAAGGTCTTGACCGTTTTAGCTGAAAATTTGTAAAATAGGAGGAATGGAAAAAATTTCACCGCCACTAGAGGACCTTACATCTTTTTTTGGGAAAAACTTTTTTAAACTTTTGATACTTTAGGTAGAAAATATGCCCAAAATTCTTGGCGACTTTCGGCCATGGTAACTTTACTTTTTTTAAAAATGTAATTTCTATTATACTATTTTTGGGATAAAAAATAAAATTTAACATATTTCGGCCGAACAAAAATTCAAAATGATTTGGCTACCTCAATTTTGTCGCCGTTTAGTTTTAAAAAAAATTTTGGATTAACTTTAATGTAACTTTATAACTTTTTGAACGATTTTGCCACAAAAAAGGGCATTCAATCGGGAACAAAACTTGGGATGTAAAATTTCAATCAATCCAGCCTCCGTTCAAACCGCTACATGAGCCGAAAAAGCTGCGCGACTTTCCGTTGCATGGAAACGGGACTTGTTATTATGAAATTTCCTTCACTATTATGGGATCAAAATAAAAAAACTATTCGTGATCGACGGCATTCAAAATGATTTGCCACCTCAGTTTTTGTCGCCGTTTAGTTTGAAAAAAAAACTTGTGATTAATTTAAATGAAAATTTTTTAATTTTTTGAACGATTTCCCACAAACTATACGAAACCCGTGGGTGGTATGTACATTGTGCAAAATTTCAGGTCATCGGGAAAAACGGTGCGCCCTGTATCAAAGAAAAAAAAAAAAAAAAAAAAAAAAAAAAAAACAGACATTCGACCCAAAAGTAAAGTGAGACGCTGCTTCGCTCGCTAAATTACACCTAACGGGATCTTTATCAGTGCTATAGTTTCCCCTCTATTAAATTTGGGAAATTTTCCCTGCGCCCTCTCCCTTCAAAACCCCTTTTTTTACGTGCCAATAGTTTTTTTCCTTTATCAACTGCCTTCTCTATTTTTCCTGGTAGAAATTTTTTGACCCGCTTTATTTTTTTCCCCGAGAGTTTTCTGAAAAATTTTTAACGATGTTTTAAAATTTCATTTCTTGGGGGTCCTTTTAAAAAAATTATAATAGCCTGTTTTTGAAGTGTAAGTTTATTTTTTCCGGTGTAATCCATTCTTACGTTTTCTAGTTTTTTGTTCAGACTATAGTTCATATGGTTTCAATTATTAATTTAAGTTCCTGGAAAAAAACTTGAAAACTTCCCCTCATGTACTGAGCTGAAACCCCCCCTAATTGGCGAACTTAAAAATTTTTTTGAAAAAATGTCTTGTTTTTGTCTTGATACCTTTGTAGATTGTGTTAAATTTATGTGCTCACCGTGTTGCTATGAACATGCACCGTTGTAGCCCAAAAGTCCTAAGCCACAGTCCAAGGTACAACATAACTCACTTGTTTACTGTTGCGTAAAATACATGACGTGCATGTCTGCCCATCTCCATCCTAGTTGGTTCGTTTATGCAGAATAAAAAAACCTTTTAACAAAAAGGGCTAAAAAAACTTATAAACATTTAACTTGAGGGCCTTTTAGTTATATCTAATTGATTCTCTAAAAGTTACCGGATCCCGGTTTCTTTTCTAATAAAGACTGAAGGGCATCAAAAAGGGCTTCACAAGTGCTTGATTAGACCGCCCATATAAAAAGATTATCGTAAAAAGTAGTATTGTTCAATATTAAGTTCAGATTACCCTTCGCAGGTTGCACAGATTGATTCCAATTTAAAATTTAACTTTCTTTAAAATACACGGTACTCCCCAGAACGCTCTTAGGCCCAGTTGTAATAACATCTTATAGCCCCAAGTCGTAAAGCCGCTTTTTACCCTCTCAATCCCCATTTGTTTTAAAACAATTACTTCTAAGAAAAATTTTTGACTTTTGGGAAAAAAGGAAAATTTTCAAAAATTTACCCAGCTAGAATTTTATTGGAAAACGAGGTTTTTGATAACTCAGAATAGTCAGTCAAAACTTCACTTTTTTCATTTTCGGTTGCGGGATCGGCTCGTTCCACCGAGTTCACTCTAATAATAGGGGACTTCTCCTTTGACGAAAATTTAAAAATTGCCCTTTTTTACCCACGAGCTTGTACCCCCACTTACGCCGCGTTGCGAGCCTCCAGGCCAAACTCTACTGTAGGGGGGCAAATGCTCGTTTAGATAAATGCGATCATCGGGGTCTGGGTTTTTGTTGTTGTTTTTAAAGACCTTGCGACGCTTACTCAACACCATTCTCGTAGCCTTCTCTAGAATTTGACATCAGTCGGCTGGTTTTTGTTTTTTGTTAATGCGGGAAAACCCTCTACACATCTTGACACTGCATTCCCATTTAAACTCCCCTTTCATTTTTTTAATTTACCCCTTTCGTCATTCTCACCAAAAAAAATACCCTGTATTTTTTAAATTATTTCTATCTGTCTTGTTCCAACCTGTTCACACGCAAAGTTAAGTTCTTTATAGCGACATCTTTCTCTTTGTTACTTTTTAGTTAACACGTCAATTTTGACATAAGAGATTCAAGAATAATAAAGAATAATAATAATAATAATAATATAATAATAATAATAATAATAATAATTAATAATAAAAAATAAAATAATTATAATAATAATAATAATATATAATAATAATAATAATAAGACGCTACATATCGAAAAGGGTAAGGTTACGCAGGCGAAGAGTTCCAGCTAGTTTGATGGAAATAGGATTGGAGTAATGGATGATACGAAGTATACAAATATTTAGGATTCTCACAAGCTGCCAGAATTGAACAAAAAAGTAATGAAAGAAAAATTGATAGATACAAACAAGAAGCGACTAAAATCTATCCTCAAGACGCAACTAAACGGTAAAAGCAAGATCACAGCAATAAATACATATGCTATACCAGTACTGACATATTCATTCGGAATCATTAAATGGACACAGACAGACATCCACGCGCTGGAAATATTAACTCGTACTACACTTACTAAACACAGAATGCATCATCCTAAATCAGCAATAGAGAAGTTTGACACTTCCAAGAGAACAAGGAGGACGAGGCCTAATTGATCTGAACAACTTATATATAAACAACTAGACATTTTAAGAAATATTTTTTACAAAGAGCAACAATCAACACTGCATAGGGCTGTGGTGCTAGCTGACAAATCTTTAAACCTCCACTCAATCTAGCAAACGAAAATGTCAATCTACAAGGAACTCATAACTGACACTTAAAAAGAGTTACGTCTCTCAGAAAAGACCCTACACAAGAGACATTATGATGAACTACATAAAGGTCACGTAGATATTAAAGCATCAAATAGGTGTTAAACAACGGGGAACTATTTGGAGAAAACAGAAGGTTTTATGCTGGCTATTCAAGACAGAGTGATTGCAACGAAAAATTATAAAAAATACATTATACAAGATGCGACAGTAAACGATCAATGTAGAAAATGTAGGTAAGGGGTGAAACAATCGAACACATCATACCCGGGGTGCCAGTCACTATGTCAAACGGATTACCTCTACAGACATAACCAAGTAGCTAACATTATTCCCCAAAAAACTAGCAATAAAGTAAAAACCTCATTGATACACACACACCTTACTACAAATTCAAACCGGAGAAAGTACTAAATAGCAAAGATTTCAAATATATTCGACCGCACAGTTTTTAACAGACCAAACTATACATCACAACAGACCGGATATAATTAAATTGACAAGAAGAAAAAGAAATCCCCTTTATTGAGGGTGCTGTCCCAATGTGCCATAACGTCGAGACTACATGGAAGAAAAAAATTGACAGTATAGTGAACTTGCAATTGAGATCAAGAAGATGTGGAAACAGAAAAAGGTAAATCCCAACCCCATACGTGATATCGGCTAATGGCATCATACCAAAGAAGCTGCATGAAAACATTAAACAACTAGATCTTCCACCCAATGTTTACATCGAGACTCAAAAAGGGAGTAATACTCAACACGTGTAGAATAGTTCGTAAATTTCTAAACTAAGAATGATACTTCGAGATTCCGAGACAGCTTCCATCCTTAGATGATTTCGTGGTTTCCCATAGTCCAAAGAGCAAAAGCTAGGATGGGGACGAGAAATCGGCCGCGACCGTACACAGCAGAAAAAAAGCATCATCTACAAACTATATTATAAATGACTTTTTTTTAGTTAGAGTTAAGACAAAGAAATAAGTAGGTATGTAATATAGATACACATGGAAGTACTTGACGTAAGTCCGTAAACATGTTAGCTCCGGTTTTGACCCGAGTTTGTATGAAATACATCAAATAAAATAATAATAAAAATAAAAAATAAAAATAAATAATAATAATAATAATAATAATAATAAATAATAATAATAATAATAATAATAATAAAAAAATAATAATAATAATAATAATAAAAGTAGTAATTATAATTATAATAAAAATAATAATCAATCACACCATTAACTCATCTAGTCAATTGTCATAAACACAGGCGGCGCAATATGACCTGACGGTTGAAGCGCCCTAGTTTCTCACGTCGTCGTTGAAAGATTTTGAAACAAAATGAAAGGGAACTTAAGGAATACCAACAGTTTTAGTAGGTTAATACTCAAGTCTGGACCGGCACCTCCCCAAGACAATATGTAACTGATGATCCGGCCCTACCATTATCCAATAATGTAATATTTTGTATTTGTACCTGGAAATCGAAAACCCTTTTTTTGGGTTTTTTAAATTCCGCACATTTCAACAATTTATAAAAAAACGACTACGAACTTTATTTTTCCCTTAACTTGGTTCTAAATTTTTATAGATTTTTTTTAGATTGAATTAAATATGTCTGCACATCCCTAGCAAACAAGCTTTATATTACCCCTTCGTTAGATAACTTTGCTAAAGCATTAACAGCCATAATAAATATTTATTTAACAAAATTTAAACCCACATTTCTTTTTTATTTTCCAATCAAATAATAAATTTTACTTTTGCTTTACTATCAAATCCATCATTTTCTATTCTTTATAAACTTAGAAATCAATACAATCATCAAACACACTATTAACTCATGTCATTAACTTTAAATATCATAGGCGGCTCAATACGACCTAACCGGTTGAAACGCCCTAGTTTCATACGTTGTCGTTGTATAGCGCGTAGGCACCCTAAACCTAAAATAAACCAAAGAAGGGTTGTGAGGATACGCCGCGCTACAGTATCGTGACAAAACAGCTAAAGCCAATTCTTGTAACAAAAGGAAACAAAAAAATTGTTTTATTTCCCAAAAATAAGCTAGATGAAGCATTAAATCCCCTCCTCTTCAATACCAAGATACCAATCTCAATTGTATACACCGTACCTCAATTCAATATAATTTTCATTGCTCGCTTCCCATTATTTCTGACTCATTGCGATGTCATTGCGATGTCGCTGAATTTTTAACAGAGCCCTTCCTTAAATGATACTAATGAACATACTAAAACTCCCCTCAAACGGACTGGAGCTTCGGGCCGCCATATTGGAAAAGGGGCGGCCAAAAAGTGTTGGTAATCGAATATCTCCATTTTGGTTGGAGAAAGATGAAATGTTTCAATAAAAAAATATTCTTCATTCAAATCCCTACAAAAAGGTGTCTTCTATAGTTGGTGGGGGCAAAGGTTACGTCACAAAATCGTGGTTTATATGTTGCTCGTTGGAGTACCAGCAAATTTTCCAAATTTTTCCCACGACCAGCATAAAACAATGCCCGGTAAACCCGTAAGAAATCGATTGAAATACAAAGGATTTTTGTAGGGGGTTCATGAAAGCTTCCTTAGTATTTTTTAAAATCAGGTCTGCAAAATCGGATATTGCATTTCCCCGGGAAATTTTTTTTTCCCAAATTTTTGGGCATTTCCTCACAAAAGCCGTATTTGACTGTCCATTATTAATCACTAATAGCTTTGGAGGAGAAATTCTTTCTATCACACTGAAATGACTTAAATAATGATCCGATTACAACCAAAGTTTGAATCCAATAGGCTGCTAATTCCTAATATCCTCAACATCAAAGTAAATTATGTAACAAAAGAGTGTAAAAATAGCACGAAAACAGTATCATATTGTAAATATTAGGAATTAGAGCCATATTGGATTTAAACTTTGGTTGTAATTGGATCATTTTTTAAGTCATTTAATGTGCGCAGAAAGAATTTTTCCTCCAATGCTATTTAGTGCTTAAAAATGGACAGTCAAATATGGCATTTTTAGGAAATGCCAACAAGGGAAAAAAACCCAAATTCCGGGTAAAAGCAAAATCCCATTTTCGCCAGACCTGATTTTTTTAAATACTAATGGAAGCTTTCATGAACCCCGTACAAAAGTCCTTTTTTATTTCAATCGATTCTTACGGATTTACCTGGCATTGTTGATGCTGGTCGTGAAAATTAGAAAATTTGCTGGTAAATCCAACGAGCAACATATAAACGTTAAGGGTTCATACGCGCGAGACACTGATTCACGAGGTCTGAGGTTCGACTCCCGCCACCGTAAAGATCAAGGTGTTTATACCTAGTAATGTCAATGCAAGGGATGAGTCTTGTTAAACACAGCCCCTGGACATTCTTAAATGTTTCTTTACGCGCAAGACCCTAGCTCACGAGGTCTCAGGTTCGACTCCCCCCTTTCACTATGACCTCCGCGAGAATCAAAAACCGGGAGGCCTATTTACTAACGTGATAGAAACCTAGTCCAGCGACAGAGGTGACTTACATATTAAACCCCGGGGGAAATTTTGCAGATCGGGGGAGTAACGTATCGGAAGCAACTCTAACGAAATAAACCCTTTTTTAAATTTCTTCACATTATATTGTTTATTAGTTTTGTCTGTCATGAAGCAGGATTAGCCACTAGACGAGCCACACCTATATTCCCATCAAGTGAGGGGTTCACTGTCCCTTTAGGTGATGTTTTGATACAGGTCTATAAAGTACTCACGTGCGTAGTTTTTAAAACAAGGTAACAAGGCTTTTAAAATACGTGATGTCTATTTATAAGAAGCATTTCATAAATTTTTGTTGTTGTGACCACTGGAAACAGTTCATTTTCGTGTTTGCACCAACACTCGAGGCTCCCAATCAGTCTTATCACTGACACATTGACCTCTGACCTGTTCTCCAACGCCACCCAGGGCTTTCATTGTGTGACGAACTTTGCATCTGAGCGACGCGGAGAGTGTGGATTGGTCTAATAACATCACGTGGTGCCTGGTCCGTGGGTGTTTGCTATTGACGACGGACATCTTGTTTGTCTCTCTTGCTTCCAAGTCCACTGACGTAATGTTGCTTACGACTGGTTGTATAAAACGACGACTATATCTAACCCCTCATTCTCAGCCCAGAGCTTTGTCGTCTCATCTACAATATATTATCTCTCTGTCAACAATGTCCAAGGTGTTGTTTTGCACTGCTTTTGATGGCAGGCCTCCAGGACGTCCGTGAGTAACTCCGTTGTTCAGTTTTATATTTCTGAAGAATAAATATTAACTTTTCTAATTACAGGAGTGATTTTCCGAACAACAATAATATCAAGTAATCTACACAATTATCAATTTTAAATTTTCCCCAAA